>VZTL01049019.1:0-40005 GCA_013400535.1 Scopus umbretta
TTTTGTTTTTGTTTTTTTTTCTCATTAACTGAATTTCCTTTTGTCATCTAAGCTAAAGACAGGGAAAATTGCCAAAAGCAGTAAAGATTTTCTGCTGTGGTATAAATTAATCATGTGGAATCTGGTGGGATTAGCACTGAACTCATTAAGAATTTTGTCTACAGCTGTATATAATGTATATGGCCTGGTGCAGGAGATTTCAAGGGAATTCTACAAAACATTAGTGAGAAAAATAGGAGGTTAGGAATAAGAGAGGAGCAGGATTAAACTGGATCATTTTTAATGTGTTATTTATCTGGTAGTTTGTGTGTGTTTAAAATTAAGTACTACAACATTTAAAAAACGAAATCCTTTCCAGATTTTTCTAGTGACTTACATGGACTGTTTACACTGAAGGCAACATTTTAAAGTTAGGAATAATCTTGTTCCTAGTGTGAGGAATTAATCAAGTAATTTTCGGGTTATTTGATGCAGTACTGACAGGCATTAAAGAGCTTTGCCTGTGACGTGCATTAAAAGTGAGCTATCCTTATCTGAAGCCTGCAAAGAGCACCGACTATAACAAAGCTGTGCTTTTAAATTCAAGAGTCAGTACCTCAGCTGCACATCTTACCCAGCTACAAGAGACTGGAAGTCACACTGCAGTGTGTCTGAATGGAATCGCCCACAGCTGAGATTTCGTACAAGAAAGAAACAAAATGACAATCATAAACTGGGGAAACGATGTTTACTGCTTGGTTGCTGAGATGCAGTCTGTTTTCCTGCATTGCGTAAGCTAGCCATGAACTTGGCTTAAATTGCTCCTTCCTTGGTAGTAAAAACATGACAGATTAGCAAAAATTCTGCTGTTAGCAGCAGCAGAAGCTTCTTCCTTCCTCTCTAACATCTCTGGTATAAAAATCCCCTGGCTGTTGGAGCTCTTCTCGCCTCTGTGTCAATGTGGTTGCGTTCCCTAGGATCTGGTTTTTCCCCTGTATCATTGAAAGAAAAAGGAAGACATAAAAGCTCCAGTCTCTGGCTGCCTGAATGCCTTTCCTCTCGATTGTTTCTCTCCAGCCGCTAAAGCGTGGACGTCTCAACTGTACAGTTCAAAGACAGAACTGGCAATTCCCAAATGTTACAAATTTCTCCAGTCCTTTTTGAGAGGACATGAGCCTTGCCAATAGTTGAATGCTTGTTTTCTGAGAAGTCAGCCATAATGAGACTTAGAGTTTGCATGAGCGTGATTACAGAGTGCCTGCTGATACCTACGCTGGGCTGGAGGGGTTCTGTGATGGAGCACCACTGCCCTGCGGGGTGCGAGGGAGCCAAGGGAATACCTGCCCTTTGCTTTTTCCTTAGCGCCGACCGTGAAGTTGGGAATTGTTAGAAAACAGACTGGAACCAGTCTCCGTTTCACCTGGCAGTGATCCTTCGGCCTTCCTGCCCGCCGCCTTAGGGACAGTTTCCCATCCATCTGTAACTTGAGGAAAGGAAGAGTGTTTTTGCAGTGTGCTCCTTCCCTCCTTCCCCTGGGGAAGCCACTTTCCTCACCGGTCGGGGAGAACTGAGGCATTACGGGAGCCGTGGCCTCCTGCCCCTCGCTCCTTCCTGCCCCTGGCTCCCAGGCGAGGCAGTGAGCAGGGTCAGGGGTGCTGGAGGAGGGGGCAGGAGAATGCTCCTAACAACAGCTCAGCGATGATAAGCCTTCCCCCCGGGTCACGGACAAGGGGAAACACCGCAGGTTTTCTTGTTGTTAGTAGGCAGATACGCTGTCACAGGTTAATCCTGGGGTGTTGCTTTTTTTGTCTCTTTCTCGCATTCATAAATCTGAATGTGTTAAACACGTTTGCTGAGTGAATGAAATAGAGTGGCCGCAGAAAATCCTGAGAAGAGGAGATGTGATAAATTTTGCCATTTAGGTTTCTTTGACTTCCTGCTCTTTCATGGCTCACCTTCGAAGAGATTAAAGCTGATCTTCCCTTAAGTGCTGAGAAGTCCCAGCACTGTCTGGGCTAATTTCCCTAGAGACGCCAGAGCGAAAGCCTTTGGCGAGACTCCCCACGTCAGAACTTTTCTGCCTGTTCATTGAGTGTGCCGGCAGGTTTTGTCATGCAGCGCAGACACCTGTGAACCTTACACCGCAAGATAGGCTGTGTCAACTTGGGTATTTGCAGTGTCTGGGAAGTGCAGCAGCAGCCGGTGCTCTTTCCCCTTCCCTCGTTGCTCTGCCAGATTTACAAGGGTTTCGTCTCTGCATTTCATTTAGTGCACGCCTGGTTTGCGTTGCAGAGTGTTAGTCTTCTGGGAGCTGAGAGCAGAAACAAAATTCTGTTGTACAGGTGCAGGGGATGGGAGGAAGCATAATAGCTAGCTCTGCTGACATTAACCACCACCTTCGGTTTTCTGGAGAAAAAATACTCCAAGCGTTGATCTGAGGCGCTGCTTTAGGGAATTACTGTATTATTTTTTAAATCGACTTTTGCGCTGAAGATACTGACTTCCAGTGACTGTGGTGGTTGCAAAACCCAGATTTTAATAGTCACCCCTTAAATGCTGTATTTGCACTTCTGTGTTATCAGAAGGAACGTAACAACATTGTGAGAGTCAGAAATGAAGGTTCTATCCTGGCAGCAGCTGGCAGTGTCCCATGTATCGTCTGTGTCTCGGTTCACCCTCTCTGTTAATACGGACGGTACTACCTTTCCTTGGGAAGCACTTTTAAATCCTCAAAAGACTTAATGCTGTGGCTGAGTAAAAGCAAACAGTGAAAGGCAAGGAGTGCAAGTTGCAGAGTATAGTCTCTTACCCAGAAAGGCAGGAGTAAACCCACTAATTTGGGGTTATATAGTAATCCTTAATGTAGCCTTTGATTGTTAAGTAGCACAGTAGCCTGTTATAACTGTGAACGCTGCTGCCTACTGAGGTCTTCATTAAAATGAGCATTTTTTTCTTTAATAGCAAGATCAGGTGTGGAGTTTCTTTGACTGCTCTGATAAGTTTTCCCTTTTTGTGAAGCTTAACAGCGCCTTTAAGGGACAATTTTAAAAAGGCTTGTGAATGCTAAATGGAATTTGTTGCCCTGCATCCTGAGTGCATAGCGGAGAATTGGCGAGTCTCGCCTGTGCTGTTACTCTTCTTGTCAGGGCGCTTCCTCCGCAGGACAGCGTACGTCACTGAAATGGCATTCTAGAAACAAAACTTTAGGTTTGTTTTCACATTTTCTGCTTGGGTAGGTGACTCTAAACGTGCATAAAATGAATCTTTTTCAAGTTCTGTAAACGTTCCTGTCAGAGTGGCTTTTACCCACACCTAAGGGATAGATAAAGCAGTTGGACTCGCCCCAGGAAGAGATTTGATGTTGACTGCTACAATCATTTTCACATTCTCTTTGCCCTTGGCAAATAAGCTATCTTTTAAAGTATTGATTTTCTCTAGTGTTGATCTGGAAAGTGTTCTCAGTGCCTTTGTATTTGCAGAAAATCAGAATGAAATCAATCTTGGATTCTATGTAATGGAAAAAGGAAAGTCTTGAGTACCAAAACCATAATGGAGATTGGACAAATAAACAAATGTATTTATGTAAACCTACATAAAGGCTATGGGGAAAAGGTACAAATGTGGTTTGAATTAATGGTACAAAACCCATCTCTGTTCTTAAGATGTCTGATATGAGTGGAAATACAGAATTTCTCATTCAGTGTTTCTTGGAAAAATTTACCTTGGGTACTGTTTAATTCTGGAGACTGCCTTTTGCATGCCACTGCATTAGCCTGTACTTCTGCTATGTCCTCAGGAAGCCGGTAAGGCTCCACAGGGGTGTGGTGATGACGTTCAGTCCCGGTCCTGCATAGCACATTGCGTAACGTTGCAAGGGAAGAGCGGCAGGAAAATACACTGTGACCAATAAGCAGGACATGTGTCCCCCTTCCTCTCGCTGTTGAACTGAGACCGGCGTGTTTGATTTTGCTCATCGTGGAGTTGATTCCTTTCTGCTTGAGTCATGGGTTATTTATATATTGGAGATGGAGGTTTAAATTTAACTTAGAGGTTAGAGGTGGATCCTTGACTGAACCCTGAGTAACAGCGGTCTCTGAATCTCACGCGACTCTTCTGTAGAGGCATCTCTTTATCCTTGATCTGGAGGCATTTTGCTATTTTGCATTACTTCACACTGCAAATGTTTTCGCCAACACCTGTGTATTTTCCTCTTCAGCTCTCACTCTGGATCAATGAAAAGATGCTTACAGCCCAGGATATGTCCTATGACGAGGCGAGGAACCTGCATAGCAAATGGCTGAAGCATCAGGCATTTATGGCAGAACTTGCATCCAACAAAGAATGGCTGGAGAAGATTGAAAAGGTAACTAAAGAACGTCCGAAAAATGCCCTCATCTTTCTCAAAGACGATTATTCACAGAGATGGGATCTGTTCCTCTGCAGAATTGGTTCTTGAGTCATCTCTCCAGCGAAGGCAAAAAGAGATTTTATTACTGTAGAATAAGTAGCTATCGCGTTGTGTCTCCATCTAGCTCGTTTTTATTCCTCATTGGTGTTAAATGCTTTTTATCCAAGACATTCTCACAGCATAGTCACTAAGTTGCCGATTTAATGTAGTCTAGTCTTTCTTATCTGTTAGGAGGAGGGCATAACCTAGTTTTCCTATCCAAAGGATGAAAGGGGCAAATGTTGTGATTTGAGCTAATGAAGTAGAAGTACTTCCTGGGAAATAACTGAATGCATGCTAATAACTGAATTCAGACTCCCTGCCTGCTATGCTGGTTTTCATTCGTTCAGGACTATAGTCAGGCTGCCTTTCCCCATGCAGAATTAGTGCATGAGGTAAAGTACAGCCAGTTTTGTGGCGAATTAAGATTCACCGCTCTGTGTCAAGTGACTTTGAAGGCTTTAATATGCTGTGATGAGCTGTACTTCCCCCCCCCATTTCTCATGTGCAGCTCTGGAACGCTAAGGAGGTCTCGTCTTTAGAACTGACAGTGGGTTTCTGTTCAGTGTAAGTTAGCTTAATTGCTCATTTCCTCTCCCACTTTGGCACTCCATGTCCCATTAGAAGCTTTTCTGTGATCTGCAAATAGCAATACCCATTAACGATGTGATTAAAAGGCTGCTCTTAGTACTGGAAGTACTTTTTTAGTGATGCTAATACATCCTCACCCTTTGCCTCTGAAAAATCAGATTACAGCAAAGTACCCAAGTTGCCTGTGGAGCCACAGCTGACAGTCACTGTATTAATGTTACCGGTTGTCACAGCTATTAATGTGCTGGGCTGTGAGTAGTGTTCGCACCTTAAAAGGTTTTGTCCCTAGTCAGCACCACCCAGGTGCAGAGGTAGAAGTATAATTAGAAGTAAAGAAAATATTTCCAAAACGAATTACAATCTTTGTAAAAAGGTATCTTAAGTCCAAGTGCTCTGCTGGTGCTAGGTACAGCTCTCCTGCTTCCCAGGGAAGATGGTTTCTCTCTGGTATTAATTACCCATGGTAATTGCTGTAACCCATCAACATAACCCTCTTCAGTGGCACAGCTCAGTTTTGGTGCCATAAGCTCCCTCTCCCAGCACTACACTGGGTCTTCATCGCTCTCCCGGTGCAATGGCCCACGGAAGCTGGACACGGGCTCGTTCAGCTGTCGCACGGGCGGCATGGGGCAGCCTGCTCCGCTCCTGTCTGAGCAGCGTCCCCAGGAGCTCCCGCAAAGGAACGTGTGTAGGGGGGAAGAGAAGGGAGGCGTGCTTGACCTTGCCATTGCCAAGACACCCTCTTCCTGGCAACAGGCAGACCTGGGAGCTGATGTTCTGGAAAGATTCACTGGATAATTGGAGATAGAAAATGCGTGGTCGCTGCTGCCAGCAGATGAGGAATCCTGAGTGCTTCCTAATGAGAATAATTTAACTAACGGTCTGCAAGTGCTTCTGAGGAGGTACCATTTTGTTGCTCTTTGCTTTGCAGGAGGGGATGCAGCTCATTGCAGAGAAACCAGAGACTGAAGCCGTAGTGAAAGAAAAGCTGACAGGTCTCCATCAGATGTGGGAAGAGCTTGAATCCACTACCCAGACCAAGGCTCAGCGTCTCTTTGATGCAAACAAGGCGGAGCTTTTTACCCAGAGCTGTGCTGATTTGGATAAGTGGCTGAATGGTTTGGAGAGTCAGATTCAGTCGGACGACTACGGAAAAGATCTCACCAGCGTCAACATCCTGTTGAAGAAGCAGCAGGTAAACGGAGCGCACGTTGCAGAGTGGGCTGACAGCAGATGTCTACACTCAAAGGAACAGATGGGGGATCCTTTCAGTTTAGAAAAGAGTTTATTTGCTTTTCTTTCTTCCTGTTTTTCATGTATCTCTAAGAAGAACCAGAAATACACCCAGAAGCAAATCAGCCATAAATTTCTTGATACAATCTGTACCTTATAATACCTTCCTTCCCCACATTAATATCTTTATTCTGTCTCTCGCTGTAGTCCTCCAGTCACCGGTCATTCCCTCTCTGTACATGGCTGCCTGCCTGCAATTCAAACTTGTCCGAAGCTGGTGGGTCCCTAATTCCCTGCTGTAAAGGCAGCAAGGAGTAGCAGGGAGCAATGAAGCTCTTGTGTGCGATTAGCTGTGTTCCAGTTGTTCAGGGCAATTTGTGAGTGACCGCCAGAGATTGAGCTGTGCTGTTGGCCAAATTCACCATTTGCACGAGCAGGCATAACTGAGGGATATTGGCATGTGGCCACAGTTGTGAATCTGTGTTTAAGCCACGTTCCTTGCCATATGAATGCTACAACACAATAATTAGTAACGTGGTAAATCCTTACAGACCAGCATCTGTTCTTCCTTCTTATGAAGCTGTCGGCCTACCCTAGTCGTATCAACTGCTTTTACCCTGGTTTTCAGGACCTTTTTGCCATGTTTCCGTTTAGATGCTAGAGAATCAAATGGATGTTCGTAAGAAGGAGATAGAGGAGCTGCAAAGCCAGGCGAGGGCTTTAAGTCAAGAAGGGAAGAGTACAGATGAAGTAGATGGCAAACGCCTTACTGTAGAAAAGAAATTTTTGGAGTTGTTGGAACCTTTGAATGAAAGAAAGGCAAACCTGCTGGCCTCCAAAGAGATCCACCAGTTCAACCGGGATGTGGAAGATGAAATTGTGAGTATAAAAGAAATCCAATTACCAAGACAATTGGAAAATGTCACACCTAATGGCAGAGCTATCACAGGAAGAAACCTTTCGATTGTGTGTCTCAATAGCATGTTTGAGTAATACTGCTTTTTGCATCTTGTGTGCACCAGCCTCTCTCTGCTGCCCTAACTGTATCTGGGGTTGCTTGAAACCAAATGTGCTACTCTTCTCTTACTTTCAGTTGTGGGTCGGAGAGAGGATGCCTATAGCTACGTCTACTGATCATGGACACAACCTCCAGACTGTGCAGCTACTAATAAAGAAAAATCAGGTAAGTAGGTGCTGTTAGAGCTCTGTACCTGTTGTTTCTCCTTAGCGCTGACTAGTTCAGGAAGGAAAGGCTTGGGGTAAAATGATGGGTGCTTCACTGGTGATGTGCTAGGGGGGGCAGTGTGCCCAGCGGGTGGTGGCATGTTCACGGAGGGCACAGCCCCAGTTTGTCCACCTGAGTGGATGGCATGTGTTTTGCTGCCCCTCTAGAGTTAAGACCCCTGTCTGGCGTTTGTTTTTTTGTTCAGTGCAGTGTCTCATCAGTCTGCTTTTCTCCCATGTAGACCCTTCAGAAAGAAATCCAGGGACATCAGCCACGTATCGATGACATTTTTGAGAGGAGTCAAAACATTATCACAGAGAGTAGCCCTAATGCTGAAGCAATTCAGCAGAGACTTGCCGACTTGCAGCAGCTGTGGAACCTCCTAATCGAGGAGACGGAGAAGCGCCACAAGCGCCTAGAGGAGTCTCACAGAGCACAGCAGTATTACTTTGATGCTGCCGAGGCTGAGGCCTGGATGAGTGAGCAGGAGCTCTACATGATGTCAGAAGAGAAGGCCAAGGTGAGCAGCTCCACAGCAACGCTAGTTTGGCTTTAATTGCTTAGCCAGAGGGGGGCAGGTGACATAATTTAATATGTCGTTAACGTATTGGTAACATAAACAAATTTAATTCCCTTGTGAAGCCTCAAGTGATTGTCTCTTCTATCTGTTATGACATCTCTGATGGTGTGGAGGATAGGCCTTGTTGTACTGAGTCAGTGAAGCGTGCTCAGACGGTGGATGGCAACTGTGTGTCTTCCTTTGCCGTAAGATCAGTGTTACCAATACAGTCCAGTTAGGTCAAGTTTTCCATTAGTTTTGAAACACTGGGAAGAGCACGATGCACCTGTGTGTGAAACAGGCCTGGTGGTCGCCCAATTGATGCCATTAGTCACCAGCTTTTACTCCCAATGAACTGAAATCAGAACAGCATCAGACTACACCTAAGAGCAGGTGAACTTCTACTTTTCAAGGAGATGTTAGAGTGCTGTATCTTATTTGTTATTTACATTAATATACTGTGTTCATTGCCCTGATAAAGTAAAACTCAACTTTTTATCACTGTAACACATTCCCTGGGTGTTCAGTCTTGAGTTAAAAAGGATTTGTTTTCTTTTTTATATCTAAGCAATGCAAATAAAACGGAATATTAATATGAACAGTACATCACAAAAAATACCTTAATGAAAAGGCTTATTGACAGTACCAGTTAACACTGAGAGTGGGGGATTGTTTTTCTTGATCACAGCAATGCGTAGAAAGTTTTGGTCGGAATTACTCCAGGCACTTTGGTGGAGAATCCTTTGGTATGGGCTCCGTAGGATTTTTCTTTGACCCAGGGTGTCACTGAAAAGCCTGACAAGTGACGTGCCTAAAACTGTTCCATTTTTCTGAGCCCTGCACAATCACCAGTGTTGTGTAAACACACAAAGAGCTTCACAGAAGAGGAAATCCAAGGCGCTGAATGCACAGCTGATGTAATTTTGTTCTGCATCCCAGAGGGGTTGTTGCATTCACTATTTCACTTGTTAATTTGCTTTCCGTGGGTACCATTTGCTGTGAACTCAACTATTAATACACCATTGTCAGAACAACTTGTCTGCGAGCTGTACTGGAGCACAGTTCTTTGTAACTCTTTCTGGCCACCACTTTTTGCTCATGCACCAAGTGGAACTTGGTTGTGGTGTCTTCCTCTGGAGTGGGGGGCTTGACTGTCATTTTCTGTCACCATTACAGGATGAACAGAGTGCGGTGTCCATGCTGAAGAAACACCAGATTTTGGAACAAGCCGTAGAAGACTATGCTGAAACTGTGCACCAGCTTTCAAAGACCAGCAGAACTTTGGTGGCAGATAATCACCCAGAAAGGTATTAGCTGCCATTTTTAATTGGATTATGCATTCTTTTAGTAGTTCAGTCACTTCCTTGGGTTGTTCTGACACACAAAGACTGCATCAAAGAGTAAGTAGCTCTGAAGAGTGCACAGAGGAAGAGGAGTTCAGCCTCATTCAGTTCAAGATGCATGTTGGACCACCCCGATTTTGCCAGAGACAGGGTCCTGAACAGGGTCGTTATGTGCAGCTGCTGCTTTCTGGATAGTTCTGGACACCTTCAAAAACTGTCTGTTCTATCCTTTATAAAGGCTAGCAGTGTCAGGTCTGCCAACGCTGCTGAACCTTACAGAGGTACAGCAATCCTGAAGGACAAGGGTCTGTGTTAACTCTTTCAGCCAACTTTCATGTCCAGCCCACAGGGTCACAGTCATTTATTCTTCTGTCTATAGGGCAGTGCTCCCCGAGATCTGCCTCCTCTCTTTGAGATTCCAGTGTAACCAGAGACTGGAATCTGATGCTTTAAACATGGGTGCATGAACATCTTGGGTTTGGTGAATTTATCTCAACTTTCATAAATGGCTTTCCCTGTGGGAGAATTCAGGAAGCTTAAAACTGTTTTGCTGTATGAGCTGCAGCTAAGTAAACAAGAATTCTCCATTGGCGTGGACTGGAAGGCTGATTTGACTATGAGGCTGATGTGTTTAGCTGCTCTGCCTTTGCAGATAGGAAGGCAGGACTATCTTAGGAAAGAGACTCTCTGCCTCTGGTGGAAGATTGTTATTTAATGCAAAAGCACTCTCTTGTGGTCATGATAATTTCTGATGAGAGTGGATTTCCTGTCTGCTCCGAGTTCTACAGTAATGTAATCAACTTTACAAGGCAGAGGGGAGGCAGTTTGACAGGGCTATGTGGCTCAGACAAAATAGAGGCAAAAAATACAACAAGTAGAAATATTAATCACTTTTGGAAATGCTGAGCTTTAGGGAGTAAGAAACCATGAGTACTTCTGAACTTCAAAGCAGAATTTAAATGCAAATGAAATGTCACTTGCCTCAGCAGCTCAGATCCTGCCTGTAATTTGGGAGAAGACTCTGGTGTGATCTGTGGTCAAACAAATGGAGAGCTTGGTTCCCGGCTTTCCTCTCTAAAGCCAGGGGGGTTATATGTACAGGGCAGAATTTCACAGCTAGTGTGGTCAACTGTGCCAGCAGGGGATTGGTCCAGTGTGTCCGCGTCAAATCCATGCATGCAGCAGGCATGCATTCTATGGATTAAATAGCCCAACGGTGATTGTTATTCCTTGTAGTTTTGGGGTTTTTCCTATTTACTTTTATTATTTATAGAAGATGATGAGGACTCAATGCTCTCTGGTTTTTTTTCAGTGAGCGTATCAGCATGCGCCAGTCCAAAGTGGATAAGCTGTATGCAGGCCTGAAGGATCTAGCTGAAGAGAGACGGGGCAAGCTGGATGAGAGACACAGGCTGTTCCAGCTTAACCGCGAGGTGGATGACCTGGAGCAATGGATTGCTGAAAGGGAGGTGGTGGCAGGATCCCACGAGCTGGGACAGGATTACGAACACGTAACAGTAAGTTCTTGGGACGTGGCTGCAGGTTGACCTTCCTTTTCTGGATGCTGCACGCGGTAGATGGTTAATATAAACGGGTGGCTGGCTTGCTTGGTTTGCTCGGATCAGTTTGTAATTACAGTGCTGCATGAGTCTGTTTCTCTGCGTTTCAGATGCTACAGGAGCGATTCCGGGAATTTGCCCGAGACACTGGAAACATTGGACAGGAGCGTGTTGATACTGTTAACCACATGGCAGACGAACTCATCAACTCTGGACATTCAGATGCTGCGACAATTGCAGAGTGGAAGGACGGACTGAATGAGGCCTGGGCTGATCTCCTGGAGCTCATTGACACGAGAACACAAATTCTAGCAGCCTCTTACGAACTGCACAAATTTTACCATGATGCCAAGGAGATCTTAGGACGTATTCAAGACAAACATAAGAAACTGCCTGAAGAGCTCGGTAGAGACCAAAACACAGTGGAAACACTACAGAGAATGCATACGACATTTGAGCATGATATCCAGGCACTCGGCACCCAGGTGTGTAGGAAGCAAATGGGGCGCTGTCTGTGGGTGTAGGAACCTGAGCTGCAGAGTTCTGCTGCTGCTCTTGGCCCCTCCGTGGCTGGGAGACAGAGTGCTGCCAGCTGCTTTCCAAGTGTATTTCTGTGGGAATAACTTCACCTGTGTCGTTTTCTTATCTGTCTTTCTGCTTCTCTGTCATTGCATTAGGTTAATTAGTTTATCTAAAATAGAAATCCGTAAGTACACAGATTTCTGAATATGTACGTAGTTGTTGAACGTTACTCCGTTTCCTGTCCTTGGTTCAAGAAGAAATCATAAAGGGAGAGAACTTCCGTATTGATTTAAAGTAAAGCAAAAAGCTGGGATGTCTCCTGACAGTCTCGGCCCGCTATGTGCATAGGAATAGAGAGTGGATGGAGAGGCACAAGGGTGACACGCTTTAGCTCCTGCGAGGACCCTTCTCTGAGTGCCTCAAGCGGCAGCACCAGCAGTACACTGTGTGGCTGATACGGTTGGAAAATAGCTTACGTTTGAAGACAAAAAGGTTCATTTGACTGACCGTATTGTCTCCTTAGGAAATTTCTGAAAGACATTGAACAGACACTAAATCTGTAAAGAATTCTTGATGTACCAGAGGTAATATGAAATACAGGTTTCAGATTTTTCTGTCGTTAGTATTGCTTTCGGGTGTCCTATTAATCGTGCTGGAAGCCGCTTTAAGCTGCCTTCTCCTTATGCCGTGTTCACCTCGGTGAGTGCAAGACACGACTATCCTGTCCCATGGAAGAATCGATATTCCAAAGGATATTTGGAGGACAGGGGCAAATGTGAAGGGATGTGTAAGCCTGTAGGTTTTTTTGTTTGGTTAAAAAAAAAAAAAAAAAAAAAAAAGCAACAACAACAACAAAACCCACTAAAAAGCCCCAACCAAGCCCTCTTCTGCTAGGCACGTTTTATTTTTCCTTTCTGAGTGGCAAAGGAGGTCTATAGACCTACGTAGAGGCTTTCTGACTTGGTCATGGATCTGGGCGTTCTGACTTAAATACTGCTTTTTATAGTGCTTCCTAACAGCAGTCTGAAGACATTTAAAGTACATAGTCCAAGCTAAGTTTTTTAAAAGCAGCCAAACTTGATCTAATTCCAAATCTTTTGAAGGCAAGCTATGTTAAATAGAAGGCAGCGGCCATTCATACAGTACACCAAAAAACAATGTTCAGCTGCCAAAGTGAGGATTTTGGAAGAGAACAGGTTGCTTAAGGAATGGAGGAATTACAACTGACTGCATTTATCCCAGTAGGTTGGACAAGATAGCTCTTATGACCAAGCTGCCTGCCAATTCTTGATTATGTTGCAATTTACAGAGTTGTTTACACTAGAATAAAGGGGAGATAGCAACCATTTGATTTCCAAGTGTTTTACTTTCAGAAGCTGTAGATTTTATACATAAAATGGGAAACATTCACAAAACACCAGTCCCAGTCTCTCAGAAAGGTAATTATAATCAAGGCCTAAATGAAGGAATATGTAATCATAGTGCAGAGCTGTGGTGAAAGCACTTAGGATAGTTTTCGGATAAAACAGGTAGAACACTGAGATGGATCATTATCATGGTGGCCTGATCTCTGTGCCTGTCACTAGAAAACTGTTTCATTTGGTGTTCAAACTTCTTTTTTTAAAAAAAAAAAAGAGAAAATTTTTAGAAAAGAGATAATAGAATGATTCCTGGCTCAAAAATATGTGAAAGAGTCAAGAAATAGCATTTCATGTCCCAAGACAGTGTTTGAAAGGAAGAGAGATTTCTGACAGTAGAAAGATCTTTGAATTTCCAAATTTTCTTGTTTGAAGTCATCACATTTTTGAAAAAACTCTCTGTCATTAAAATAAATTTTTCATCTTCTGACAGAGCGTGAAGAATCATACTCTGTCAGAGTAGTGGTTTTGATACCGGAGGCCCTGAGTGGCATTGAAAATTTGATGATGAAAATGGAAAATGGTCCCCATTTGCCCTGACGTTTAACAGTCGCTTTGTATTGGCACCCAGTTTTACAGGAGGTTCAGCCAGGGGCAACTCTTTGTTATTTTGGGGGCCCCTTGACCCAACGGCCTTCTCTAAGAAATAGTCTCGGAGGGATATACTGACTCAATAACAGAACAAGCCTTTTTAGTATCAACAGACCAAATGTATTAGTGATGACTTCAGAAAGCCAGTCAAATGAGGAATAGCAGCTAAAATTCCCCTGCATTTGTGACTCAAACAAGCGCTGATGCATTTCTCTCTCATAAAAACACACCAGGTGAGACAGCTGCAGGAGGATGCTGCACGCCTTCAGGCTGCCTATGCTGGAGACAAAGCTGATGACATCCAGAAGAGGGAAAACGAGGTCCTGGAAGCATGGAAGGCACTGCTGGATGCCTGCGAGGGCCGCAGGGTTAGACTGGTGGATACAGGAGACAAATTCCGTTTCTTCAGCATGGTTCGTGATCTCATGCTTTGGATGGAAGATGTTATCCGACAGATAGAAGCCCAAGAAAAGCCAAGGTAACGTGAAGCGTCTCTTCTCAATGTGAAGATGAAGGCTGCAGGTTGGTTGAGGGAAAGACTTGGTATCGCTGAACCAGAAATCCAGAAAGAGACTGCCGAAGTCTGGTGGTGGTGTGGCAGCTTGCTTTTGTGTCGTGCTGCCCAGCAGAGGCAGGGGGCTACTGAAGTAATTGCAGTCTAAAATGGTGTTCAGAGGTTAAGTCGGGGGGCTACTGAAGTAATTGCAGTCTAAAATGGTGTTCAGAGGTTGTCCCACCTATCTGTTTATTTGACTTCCGATTCGGACCAGAATGGTGCCATTCCTAAGGAAAGGCTGCTGCTACCAATCTTCCTTCGTGAACTACAAAGACAATCTAGGAATTAATATTTTTATTGTACAGTTCTGGGTTAGTTAACTTGTTTGAAAATGTGACAGCTGTTAAATCTGGAGTACATGTTTCTGAACCATGGATTGATCATTTTAGGGATGTTTCGTCTGTTGAACTACTAATGAACAATCACCAGGGTATCAAAGCAGAAATCGATGCCCGAAACGACAGCTTTACTACCTGCATTGAGCTCGGCAAATCTCTTCTGGCAAGGAAACACTACGCATCAGAGGAGGTACTGTGCTTACCGAACGTGTAACAGCTGTCGTGCAGCTGGCCTATAGATTTTGTTTCAGCTGGAGAAACTTGCGTTGTGTAATCCACAGGTTAATAAGCTGTGTATTTATAACGACATACATTGCTTTGGGGACCGTTCCACTTACCTGCTATTGTGAAATTAGTGTATAATTTAACTCTGTGAATTCATGCTGGGTAGCAGAGATGGCACCTGAATTTAAAGTATCGTTTTCAGTCCAGGAAATGCAAAGAAGCTGTTGCATTCAGTTCTGCAGAGAGAGCGCTCTGGAATGGCTGTGTTTGGAAAGGTGACTTCTTTGAGCAAGAGCAGAGACAACTTGTGAGACAGCCTGAATTTTGTACAGGGGAACTGGAATGCTATGAAGAGGCCTGCTAGGGGAAGGAGCAGGAAAAAGTTGGTCTCGTAGGGAGTGTATCCAGGGAATATTAAGAGAAAAATGTGTCCAACTGCTTAAGGCCTTGATTTATTTTCTGATTTGTCTAGGCCAGAGGATAGAGGCTTAATCCTTGTTTCTTCCTGCCTCCCTTCGGTGGAGAGAAGATAGCCAAATGTGAGATACGGCCCACTTGGGGAGGTGATATTTTCTGTGTCTGCATTACACACGAGTGCTGAGGAGTATCCTCGGAGAAACATTTGCTCAGGAACTGGGAGGTTTTCCTAGCCAGTATTCACTCCGGGAGCAACGCAGGGCTTACGCTGGCACGTCAGCGTTGTTAGCGCAGGTAGCTGCGGGCTTTCTGTAACAGTCGCAGGCAGTGCATTTTGCATTATTTACTAAAAAAAGGGCAGAAGATGTAATAGATGGCTGCACTATTTCGATTTGTTTGTCCGTTACACTCTTTTTATCAGATCATCTTGGTGCTATAGTTAACAGATACTGTGTGCTCATGCAAATGTGATATGTTAATGTAAATGTCATACTTATTTGTACTTTGAAGAGAAAAACAGCTGTTGTATTCATGTCTAAGTCACTTTTGACTGTCTAGTGCAAGGTATCCTGTCCGTAAACGCCGGTGCTTTTTGCTAGTGGTAGCAGCTACAGGGTGTGGTGGGGTGAGCCTGTGCTTCTGTAACAGTCCTGTGTTCTCCTCTTCCATCCAGATCAAGGAAAAGCTGCTGCAGCTGACAGAAAAGAGAAAAGAAATGATTGACAAATGGGAAGACAGATGGGAGTGGCTGAGACTGAGTAAGGATGTCCTTGGATTTCTTTTGGGCAGGGCCATATCCAACTCTCTCTTCACTGTGTCTTTCTGAGCACTGAAAGAACCTGCAGCTCCTTACTCTTTTGCTAACAGCGCTGGACAGTGTGTTTGTGCTGTCACGACTGTAAGGTCCACACCTGCTGATTGTACAATAACTGAGAATTGGAAACTGAGAAACCTGCACCGTAGGTTCTACTCTGTATGATGACATTTGGAGCTGGGTGAAACAGATTTACTGTATTTTGCAGGTGTCACATTCCAGCTGTGTTTCTACAAAGGATGCACTATTAAAAAATAGGGAGAAGTAAAACCCTGCTACCTTATGTGCATAACATGCCTGCGTTTTATCCGAGAGGCTAGAATGTTGATGAGCAGTTTGCTGACAAAAGGTGTGCTTACAAACATTGCAGCATTTTACAAGTTTTACACCAGCAATAATGACTCGGTTCTGGTACTCTGGCAGGGTGATCCATATCTTGGATACAGACTGAAGCCGTTGCAGCCAGCGCTTGTCCAGAATCTCAAGACGTGCAGTGTAGCCATTTTGTGGGGTTCTGGGCTGCTGTGTATCCTTCCTTCATTGTTGCTGAGCCTCAGCAGGCTTTACGAAATACAGTAGCATGGGCGATTGTCCCTCAGTTTGGATGTTTGCACCATGTTACTCGTGAAAATTGCTTGATCCCGTTCACAAAAGCTGTGGAAGCTTTTTTCCAAGACAGAAGGAAGGAAATCTGGAACTGTGGCACTATAGACAAGCAAAAAGCACAGGAATACTGCTGGCTGAAGGGAACTCAGCCTACAGTCTAGCTGTTCAGTAGACAGCGCAGTCTGAGGAAGAAAACCAGCCGATAACAGGCTTCCTACTCTGAAGTTAGTAGGTTACAGCAGATTAGAACAAAAAGGAAACTCTGAAATTGCCAAATGAAATAGTCTGTAGAAGTAGTGAAGGTGGGCCTTCACTTTCATTTTTCCTCAAAGCAAGACCAATGGGACAAATTTCTGTCTTCTGAATGATTCATTTCAGTGAGCTTACTTAAGGAAAACACTTAGCCAAATACATTTACTTTTTTCCCAAGCTATTTTTAAGTAAATTCAGAAGATGCCTGATGGTTTCGTGATGCTCTTTTTGACATTAATGGTGCTGGTATCTGTACATTCTTTGCTCAGTTTTGGAGGTACACCAGTTTTCAAGAGATGCAAGTGTGGCTGAGGCCTGGCTGCTGGGACAGGAGCCCTACCTATCCAGTCGTGAAATAGGTCAAAGCGTTGATGAAGTGGAAAAGTTAATTAAGCGGCATGAAGCATTTGAAAAATCCGCAGCTACTTGGGATGAGAGATTTGCAGCACTGGAAAGGCTGACCACGGTGAGTGCTATAGGCAAGAATAACCTCTCTTGGCCATTCCCCTTCATTTTGGTGCCGTAGGATTGTTTGTAATAACTCCTACCATCACCAGCCTAATCTCTATTTGTTGATCCATTTGTTGATCCACCCAGGCCAGTCACCCAGGGCCTGAAGTTTCAATGTTCCCAGCAATACCAAAACCCTCTCAGGTTTATCTGAAATCAACAACCTGCAAGAAAAGCTTAAGTGATAAATGACCTTAGGAGTCAGCAAGACTCCTAAGTCTCAGGTCCAGAAGTGATGGCCCAGAAGCAAATTCAAGAGCTGAGCAGTTTGTTCCAGCCCGCTGCCGTACGGGTTGTACTGCTAAAAGGGAGGGGGGATCCTGAATGAGGAAGACCCAGGTCCACATCCTTGGAATTATTATTGGTTAAAGATGACACTGTGAGGAGACAGTGGTGGGGCGGGGGGGTTCGACAAAACTGTTTGTTGTGTTTTGACTGCTCCAGTACAAGGCTACATTGTCCAGCAGAAAGACATAATAAGCCAAAAAAAAAAAAAAACAACCCCAAAAAAACCCCACCCACCATTTTGAGCACAGCTGCAACGTCAGTAATCAATGCTTGGAGAGCATGATACCATCTTTGGAGAAGAATTTTACTTTAGACACTAAAATCGAAGTGGCTTGATTTTTCACATGCACTGAGTATCACACCTGCCAATGAAATGGAGTTTCTCAGCATCTTCAGAAATCAGGATGATTTTATTTAGATGGTTCATTTCAGGGGTTTGGATGTGGAACACTTTATTTTGATATACGGGAAGCAGTCAAGAGGATCTCACTTTTCAATATTTTAATAGCTTGGGCTGCTATCTTGTTTGTCTGGGTTTTGTTCTAATAGAATGAATTAGAAAAGAAGCATGGGCAGCGGTGAGCTGCTGCCCAGGCACTCCACTTGATGTGCAAGGGTCTGACACTACGTGCCTTTACTGAAAGATTCAGTGCAACAAACTCTGCATGATTAATGTTTTTGAAGACTGATGCCTTCAAATTTTATTCCAATAAACTTTAATTTCAGTAAAGTTTCAGAAAAAAAGTACCGAGTTATTTTTAGTTTCTAGAAAGGCCCATGAAGAACGTGCAGTGCTTTTAAATGCGCAAAAATGTTTCGTTTCTCAGTTGGAACTGCTGGAAGTACGTCGACAGCAAGAGGAGGAGGAGAGGAAGAGGCAGCCGCCCACTCCGGAGCCAAGCCCAAAGGTTGCAGAGGATGCAGACTCCCAGCAGCAATGGTAAGCCCAGGCTGTGGGAAGCTGAACTGTGTACTCGCCGCTGTTTCTTCAGGCAGAATTCTTAGGCTGAAGATGTGATGTAAGGGAGAGTCTGGAGGGTGCATGACTTTGTAATGTGACCCTTTTTAGAAGACTGGGTGGATGTAGTTTATGGACCTTTCCCAGATATCTGCATTCACTGCTAAGTTGAATTTTTCATCGTGACACAGTGTTACAACCACTGAGGTGTACCTGGCCCTAAAGTAAGAATGCCGTTTTTACAGCCCTGTGTTAATGAATTAAAATTTCTGACCAATCTTGGCTTGCTTCTTTAACGGGCATCAGTTACAGATAGATTTCAAGCCATGTCCATGGAACATTAATACTTAAAATAATTACTTATGTGATAGGAATAGACTTATTTGTAAGGTAATGGTCAGGAAAGCCTGCTTTGATCTCACTTAGCATCGGATTTATTCAGTCAAGCTGAGGATTTTAAGAACTCGCTTGAATTCCTGAGCTGTGCAATATTCAGTAGGAAAATCTTGATTTGGTGAAAAAGGTGGGTGACGTTCAAGAACTTAATACAATTTCTTTCCTTTTTCTTCTCTCCCAACAGGGATGGGACAAAAGGAGAACAGGTTTCCCAAAATGGTTTGCCATCAGACCAGGAGTCTCCACGGGTTAGTTACCGCTCCCAAACCTACCAAAACTACAAAAACTTTATTAGCAGACGGACAGCCAATGACCGATCGTGGTCTGGACTGTGACATACAGAATCATTTGCAGCAAAAGACACCGTTTTTCAGTATGGTTTACTGGTACTGGTTTAATCTTTTGGCTTCAGATTTTCCTGCTGCTTTTCTCTTCCTTCCCATCAGTTGACTTTTATTTAATTAGCAGCCCCTTGGAGATATATCTGCTTCACTTTAATCCTTGTTTATTTGAATCTCCCCACTGACACTCAGTTGCTTTAAGGTGACACGTTTATTTCATGTTATTTACTGTGAGTTTTTCATGTCGCTAATAGTATTAAGATTTTCCAGCTAAATCGTCCTTTATATGAGTAATTGAGATTTAATGAAATTACATCATAATGAAGAAGAGAACTAGAATCTGACAGGTATGACGCATCGAGTTATACTAACAGGTTTCAGCACGGCAACATTATTAAATCAGCTGCTTTAGCAAGCGAGTTATTTACAAGGCCAAAGATAATACATGCAAGTGAGCTCGGCACTAAAGGCTGGGAGGGAGGGGAGAGTTGTAACCCTCGACAAATGAAAGCCTCAAGGTTAGCTGTACAACATTCCATGCAGAATGGACTCATTGACTGCAGATAAAAATAAAGGTGAAATAAAACATGAAAAACTAATATCTAGATTTATCTTGGTATTTAGTCCTCATGAAGAGTTGTGATCTTGCCGAATAGCTCTTTTCGGGCGCCTTTTTGCCTCGGTCCTGTCCAATTTACACTACGGCAATTCCATTTACTGACACTGGAAAGACAGTAGTATAAATGAGAGTAGGGTGCAGACCCTGATGGAGAGGTGGTGACGCTTTTCTTTAAAACCTAATTAAAATACATCGGTCTAAGATCCCAGCTCTTTATTTTGTGTAGATGCAGCTTGAATGGTCCATGCCTAATTCGTTCCTTCTTGATAGGGGATGTCCCAGTGGAGTCAGGATGCATGCCAATAATCTTAACGTGCAGCCATAAAAATAGCAGTAAATATGTATATATAGTTAAAGCAACACAGTAGTTGAAAACTGGCTTCTCTCTCCATTACCTTCCTGTAAAGCCTACTTGCTTCAATTACTGCTTTGAGTGGTGAGAAAAATGACGCTTCTCTTTCTTCTGTTTTTGAACCTCACTCTGAGGTCACGTGAAGCGGAGGCAAGGCTCCTGGCAGGCTCGGGTCGGTGGATATTAGAGCTCTTACCAGTACTGCAGAGGAGATGCAGGTCCCAGCCTAGGGCTCTGGGAGGAAACGCCTTTCAGCATAAGTTTATCTTTCAAGCAGCCCGTCCCAGCTACTTTTGGGTCTGCACGCTCTGCCAATGCTCTAGGATACTAAGCAGTTCTACTTTTTTCTTTCTTTAAATAAAGCCTTTTGGTTCATCTTTGTATGTTAAATGATGAAGTGAGCTGTCTGTTGTACGTTTTGATGTTTACGAAATTATGTATAGTTGTGGCAAGGAACGTGAGGTGGCCTGCAAGCACGTCCCAGATCACCACCATCATCTTGTTGGTTCCCACAGCCTTATACATCACCTGCTTGCTTCTTTTTTTTTAATTTTATGATACATAATGCATTTCCATGTTAATTTTCGCCACCTGCACTTCAGTCTTCCATGAGAGCTTTTTAGCTCAGTTCACTGAATCTTTTGTTGCAATACGTCACGTGTACACAGCTGTATTTCTGATTTGAGGAGCGAAATCTGCTGCTGTTGATGTGCATTTAGACTTCTGACGACTAGCTGAGCAGTGCAGCTGAAGTGTTCTGTATTGGCTGAGCTCATAAAGTGAGAAAGATGATTGAAAGGATGTGCTTCAGTAATTGTACTTTTGCTGTAACTTGTCTTTCCACTTCATGATGCATGTTTTTTTTTTTCTTTTGTCAGGATAACAACATATAGCTTCTCAATGCTTTTAAAAATCCCATATAAGTTTGTGCAAGTGATCTGGTGACTGCCTTACACCAGTGTTGGCGCTCTGTGTCTGTAAGAGTGTGACGGTTCTCAGAGCAGTATAGCTGTAGCTTCAGACTCCACCATCTGGGAAGCCTTCAGATGTATTCTGGCTATAAAGTAGTGTGTAAAAGTAATTTATAGAGATACAGTCTTTTACTTGTACTAGTACACTTAGATATACAAATTACACTTTTACGATGAAGGAAAATGAATAAAGTCATCGATTAAGGTCTTTGTTTTAGGCACTAGAAGTGTAAGATTTCACCTATGTAGTATAGCCTCTGGTACTGGCGTGAAACATTAAAATGGTAGTTACGCCAAACATTAAAATGGTAGTTACGCCAGGACGATAGGTAGGCTGTCATCTGTTTGCATCTGAAAAAGGCAAATACATCTCTATGACTGAAGCTGTGGCACAGAGGCTTCAGTTGATGAACTGAATATAATGTTGCTTCAAGCACTGTGAAAATCGAAGGGATGTCTCCAGTCATTGTCACCAGCTGTCTTGTTGCACGTTCTAGTCCTGATTTAAATATCTCTAGAGTAGTCTTTAGCCACTAAAGCACTTGCAACTAACCTCCCAGTCATGATTAAGAAAACTGTATTCACGTACGTGATAACTGTTTTGTTGTAACAGTACAGTTTGCTATTAATGTTTGTCCTCCGTTGCGTTGTCTCTGCATGCCCAATGCATGTTTCCATTAAAGTTTGTTTAGCTCCTGTTTTTTCTCTTATTTTCATGACGCATTCTTCGCATAGCTGTTTATGATTCAGATTTATTTTGCTTGTTTTCTGTTAATTGTAGATAACACATGAAAAGGAAATAAAACCTGAAAGAGCATCAGAAAAGCTTTTCATAGCCCTTGTACAATCAGTAGAATTTTAAGTAGAAGCTACAGGTCTGATTGTGTGATTAAAGTAGGCAGTTATCTTTTAAAACCACAGGGTTGCAGATTGCAGCACTGGATTACATGGTTTTCTCCATAAAAAGATGTTAAGTAGCTGTGCAGTGGCTGCTGTTTTGAAACTGGTCGGTTTTGCTTCTGATGAGTGGTTATAGGTACCCCAAAATCAGCAATATTTTCACATCTCGCAGGTGTCGCTACAGAAAACATGCTACTTTCTGCATCCGTTTAGGTAATGAGTAGTTCTGGGTAGTTTAAGTTGTTGAGAGGTGTTACTGTGGTCTGTGTAGTTCCCTACTGCTGGTCACAAAGGCTTCGTATATCTTAGCCTGGGATCCAGCCAGCTGAAGAGCAGAGAGTTTGAAGTTCAGTAACTGGCCCTGGTCAAAAAGATCTGCAGAGGGCTGTCGAACACAACCTGTTGGCCATTGGTGAGTGGCACCGGTGACGATTGATTAATTGAGCTTTGGTCGGCGAGTCCCTGGTTGTTTATTTCACTACCTGTGTTAGGGTAGCTGTGCTGGCAGTGTTTGGGTAATCTTCAACCTCATCTGTTTGTTTATCCTCTCTCCCCTTTAATGTAACATTTTTGTTATGTTTTGAGATTTGGATACAAATAGTGAGGTTTGATGGCTTAGATTTCTCCTAACTGTGAAGAGGCAGGGTCACTGATTTTTCCTTCTGCTGGGTAACAAGTGCAGGGTCAATGTTTCCTCTTATAAACTAGGCTGTAAGGCTACATGTCTTTAGGGACAGAGTGAAATAGAGATGACTGAAGTGGAATGTGAGCTGTGATTCTTTCCCTGTTGCAGTGGTGTAGTGTCTGTGCTCTGGAGATTTAGATGGCTTAAAGGCAGTTAACCAATCCTTCCCATATTCATAGCAAGTTGACACTTAGGTCTTCCTAGGTCGATATATGAGGTACAAAGGTGTGAGGTACAGCAACGTGTACTTGGCAGGTATAAGAAGTTCTAGCAAACAGTGGCAAAATTTAGTTTGTTGCATAATAATTTGGCTGCTTTTGAATTGTCCGGGCCATGTGCAGAAGTGGGAACGTCTAATGATTGTGCCATTCACAAATACCTGCTTGTCTGCATAAAAACAGTCCAGAATGTTTGTCATCTACTAGAGCATTAGCAGCACTAAGCTTTAGTAACTTGCTAATAATAATAATAATACACACTGGTTGTGTAACTCCTGAGCTGCTACCAATGGCTCTACATGTCAAAGTAATGGTACAAGGAAAAAAAAAAAAACAAACTGGGACCAAGCTGCATTTCAAAAGCTTATAGCCATTAGGATTCCAATTTAAATGATTTTTGGATGAATGGCCCCTGAAGACGTCGACAGCTTGACCAGTCAGAGCTGCTGGAAACATGGCTGCTCTCTAGGCTATCTCGATCAGAGTGCGACAGGCAACGCGATCAACAAAGCAAGTGATGGGCAAGGCCTTGGTTCTGTCTTTGTTTGGGGGTAAATAGCTGTGTGATGTTGTGTGACTGTGGTGGTTTTCAGTTCCTTTAACAAAAATCCAATCCACCTAATAACGAAAGCCTGAAAAAGACCTTGATAAATTGACACTTGACCTCATTTCCCTTGTCTTTAAGATCCAATATCCTAACTGGGATGGTGGAGATGAAATGCATGGTGTAATCTTTCTAATTTCTGCATGTTTTGATTTTGTTGTGTCACTAGGGGCATGGGGAAAGTGGGAAAGGAGCTTTTACAGAAACAAATAAATTGCGCAATTTTTTGTAAATGCTCCTGGGCAATTTTGACATATTTTTCTTCTGACTCAAAGTTAATATCTTCCATAGACTTTTAATACCCATAAATGTCTTTAAGGTGGCTGATGTGTATAACTTCCACTGTTCCTCTAGGTTTGCAGAAAGTGTGATTGTTACTGTTCCAAACATTGGAGTACTTAGCAACAGAATTTGAATGCTCTCACTTTAGGAATAACAATATATAAAAGAATATGAATTGACCGGCAGAGCAAAGCACAGTAAAATTCACACTGATGTTTAGCTGCTCTTATTTTCCCATCTCTCTACCTATAAAATGGGTACTAATCCATTCATACCTTCTAATTTCCTTGGCCTTCTGTGTCTCCATGGAGTGTGAGAAAGATCTTATTGGCCTGTGTCATTCTCCAGGCAAAGTTTATACACAGCCACGTTGTGCAGGGAGACAGATTAACTGCAAGCTACTTCGGTGCTGTGAGGCTTCTAGCTGAACTTTTCCCCTCACTGTTCCTAGGTGGCAGAAACTGCAGAAACAAACGAAATGGTCAACGGAGCCGCAGAACAGAGGACAAGTTCAAAAGAGTCTAGTCCTGTTCCTTCTCCAACGGCAGACCGCAAAGCCAAGACCGCCATTCAGGCCCAGACTGCTGCTACCCTACCAGCCAAAACACAAGAGATTCCTTCAGCTCAGATGGAGGGCTTCTTACATCGCAAACACGAATGGGAGACACACAGCAAGAAAGCCTCGAGCAGGTGAAGTACTCCATGCTTAATGCAGATAATGGCATCCGAACTCACCAAGGTGTAAGACAGTAAATGTTATCCCTGCCACTGTTGTCTTCTCACAGCTCCTAAAGACCTTTCAGGCTTGTGCTCGTGGTGGTGTAGGAACTGCGCATGCATGGTTGAACAGTATATTTGATGAAGCTGCGAGCTAAAGAAACATGATAGAAAACGCAGCGTTAGCCTTATTTGGAAGGTGGAAAACTGAGGCATGAAGACAACCACGACTTTCCCACTTCACATGATGAATTTGTGGCAGTAGTGGGATTTGATTCCAGATCTTTCAAGTTGTACGTTACTACAAGAAAAGAAAAACACGTAGGCGTGAGAATAGAAATGTCCATATTCTTCTGACATTTTCTGTTTGCGCATTAGCACTTTCCACCTACTCTGTAATCTGTTCAGAAGAGAAAAGCGGGTGAAGATGATTTTGTGTGCCTTAGTTGATTCCATTCCTAAGGACCCGCAGGATCCTGCGGTTCTCAAACAGGCAAAATTTCTGAGATTTCTGTCTGCGCTGGAAAAGCAGACTGGGGTGCTTCATGACCTGGGAGAGCTTCTGAAAGCAGATTTGTGGCTTGGCTGTCAAGGAAAATGTTGACTAGCAAGTGGTGAGCTACACCAGCATCAGAGGGATTTGGTAGGAGCCGAAGTACTCAGCAGAGCTGAGTGCAGATCACAAGTGAGTGCAGTACTACCCTGGTTTTTGTTCGGCTAGAGTCGCTCACACTGGAGAACTCCTTTGAGGCAGTGACAGCCACTGATACTAATATCTAGGAACTCTTATTTCCAGTAATCATTGATTTTTACAGCTGTATGAGAGAATGAGGCGGGTGTTGCCACTAAGAGTATTTGGAACAATGAAGGATTTCACATGCAATCCTTTCGTTAGTCTGCAGCGCAGTGAGAATTCCTTCTACAGTAAAGCGTAGTCATTAAAAGGTCAATCACTTTCTCTCCCAAGTATGCAAACTGCCTAGTCTGCCAAACAGTCCTCCCACTGTTAGGATATGCTTATGTGCTATCAGAGAGCGCTCTGGAAACCTCTATTCCATTTGGCTCAAAGTCAATACTTTTGTCTTGAAGCCATGCTTTTATGAGAGAATCTGCAGTTTACAGGGCAGTGTACGCTGTATTCACATCCTCAGAATGAACTAGTCTCCGTTATCTTACAGAAATAATTGTGTTTGGTTTCTCCAGTTCTGCAAGTAAGAGCATTAAATTTACAAATCCTTCTGTTGTTTTCCATGTCTTGAAGATCATGGCATAACGTGTACTGTGTCATAAACAACCAAGAGATGGGCTTCTACAAGGATTCGAAAGCTGCTGCTTCTGGCATCCCCTACCACAATGAGATTCCTGTCAGCTTGAAAGAAGCAGTCTGTGAAATAGCGGTTGATTACAAAAAGAAAAAGCATGTGTTCAAGCTAAGGTAAACCTGTTGAAGCATCTTGCTGTTAATTTAAGTTGTGGTGGGTATGTTCGCTGTGCCATTCATGGGAGGATCCAGCCCAGGAGCTGATCATAATTATTAACTGCAGTATCTGCTGTCCTGAACAAGCTCTTCCCAACACTGAAACATGGTGTATTTATCAAAGGGAGCAAGCACAAAGCAGCAGCAAAATAATCTGTGCACTTCAGTTAGATTTGGGACAAGATTAGTCGTGTCTGCCCAAAGTTAGGAGCCTGCATTTAAAAATGCTGGGCTGTTCAGCTGCTCCCTCTGGAATTAACTGAAAGAGAGTTGGATGTTCGTGGTTCTGCTCTTGTCAAAATCAAGCCTTTTGTTTCATTTTTTTCCAGTATGGATTTAGGAGACTGCTGAAGACATCTATCCCATTTTCAGGTCTAGAACGTGTAGTTACAGACTATTTCATTTTGAAGTATGTGAAGTACTTGCTGTTCAAAGGTTAAAAAAACCAAGGCTTTTCCTTCCAAAGTTGTGTTTCTGTTTTACTGATCAATCTTCTAATGCCAACAGTGAAAAAATACTGTATGATTTCACAGTTGCTAAGTGATTCTGTCAAAGGAGACTCGCTTTATGAACTGATCAGTTTGTGTATTCCAAGATAGAATGTTTTCTTTTTTTAATTTTATATTGATACAACAGTCCTCTAAAGATGATAGAAGCCATGTCCAGGGAAATGTGCTTTATAGCAAATATATGTGGGGAAATACTGAGGGAAATTTACCTTTCTTGAAGACAGGCCTGCAGCTATGCGATTCATCCTTTATACCGTTTTAAACATCTCTGAATTGATAATGTAAGGATGTGCTGTTCCAAATACATAGTTAGGCAGAAAAAACAATTGCCTTTCTTTTCCCAGTACCCTGTCACCCGCATCAGGGCTCTCGGATAATTGCATGTGGTGTATTTTCCTCACTCATTCAGAGAGTCCCCAGAGAGTTCACCAGATCTCATGTGTGGGCAGATCTCCCTCGGAAAGGTCTAGTTGTCATCTGTGGGGAGTACACTGGAAATATTTTTCTTAACTTTTTCAAAGAAGCAAGCAAGGCATAATTACATTCTTCCCAGTGTCTGTCTGTCTTTGCTGTTACTTTACTGTTTAATACTTTGTTTCATTTCATAAAGAGTTTTTGAAATGCTTCCTTTTTGTGGGGAGAGATCAGCAAGTCGGCAACGCAGCTCCTGCTGGCCCTGCCTCCTACTTGTGCAGATGTCTTTTTTTGAATTAATATATATCTTCACATACATTGTTAAATGTATCTCAGTTAAAGCATCTGAGTAAAATCAGCACAGAAATAAAACAGAAGGGAGACTCTGGCCTTCAGTGTGAGAAGAGGCAGCGCGACTCGTAACGAGTACACAGCATGGTATCTTGAGTCACCACCGCAGTAGTTAGAAGAGCTGAGCAGCTAGAGAATTTTGCTGGGTTTCTACAAAAGCCATGAAAACTCTGGGTGTCGCCTGTGACACTTGTCTTTTTAAAGCATTGAGTAAACTTTTATACTGTCTTGTGCAAAAGAGAAAAGATCTGCCTGGAGGAGCAAGAACTGAAACGGCAGTCGTCAGCTGCTGAAGGTCACAAGCTGTGCAGTGAGTTCCTGACATACTGGAGCACGTCCGCTGTCATAAGCCTGTCTAGAGACCAGAATATACAGTGTGCGCGGCTGCTTCTGCGTGACAGTACAGGATGCCAAAGCATGAGTTGTTGGGGTGTATTTGTGCACGTATAGATGTTATGACTGTCCCATGCAGTCCCATATGCCTCAGTCTGATGATGTGCTGTAGCTAAGCAAGCAGGAGTTGAAGCCCTGCCGACTGCTACTACGCTAAATTTGCGATGGTTGTTTTCTTTACAGGTTGACCGATGGCAACGAATACCTCTTCCAAGCCAAAGACGATGTAAGTTTGTTTTTCTTACTGTTTATTACCAATGTGATATCTGTGCTGTTGTACAACAGGAAAAAAAATAGCTGCCAAGAGCTCAGGGGTGCATTTGAATTCCCTGGTCTGCGGTCTCATGCATATGCGTGCATAACGTGTAGATTCAGAAGCTCCCACTGGCACCAGCAGGGCTTTTCAGGTACAGCTTGTAGTAGAGGTCTTCTGCGGGCGCCTAACCAGAGGAGTGCCAGATGATGAGTTAGGACCGTGTTTCCTTTCGTTTCCCACTTCTACCCGTTCCCCTCGCACAGCGTTGAGTGATTTAGAGAGGGCGTGTGACACACGGGTTGTAACAGCTTTCTGCCTTTGGGGCTTCTTGAAGGAGGAGATGAACACGTGGATTCAGGCCATCACATCAGCTATCTCTTCCGATAAAATCGAAGTGTCCCCGACCACCCAGAGCACTCCAGCCTCCAGCCGTGCCCAGACCCTGCCTGCCAGCGTCACAATAACCAGCGAGTCCAGCCCTGGCAAGCGGGAGAAAGACAAAGAGAAAGACAAAGAGAAAAGATTCAGCCTTTTTGGTAAAAAGAAGTGAACTCCATCTCCACACACTGCACTTCTCTGACCGTTCCAGTGGAATTCCAGCATGCGAGCTCAGAACCAATACGTTACTCTCTGTGCCTCATGTTCCTCAATGTGATTGACATTTTTTTATTTATAGAGCGTTTTAAAATAAAAAGCCAACAAAACAGAATCTAAAGTTACAAGCGTATGAGGTGCATTGGGCAGCTTCTGTAGGAGGGGGAGGACCAGGTTTTGGGGGTTTGTTTTTGGTTTTGTTTTTGGTTTTGTTGTTTTTTTGTTTTGTTTTTGTTTTTTTTTTAATGAAGTTAATGTAGATTAGATCTTAATATTTAAACTGTTCCTCAATTTTGTGAGGCTGTCTTGGAAAATAACCCACTCCTAGTGCTATTGGTATGCAAGGCAGCGGTGCTTTCAAATCTACTGTGCACATCAAAAACCAATGTACAAATTTTCAAAAACATTCACTTCCATTTAAGGTTGTTACGCTGAGTCTTGACTAGTAGAGCCTCCCATTACAATGCTAACATTTATTAAAATGATAGTGTATTATCTTTGCTGTAACAGAGTGCAGGTATGCATTAACTTACAGACAAACCATTTATATCCTGGCGTTGGTTATTAACACAACCTGAAGCTTTTCTGCATCAAGTACGACAGATAAGAATGTTGGTGTACAAGACGGATTGGCAGGCTGATACAGTTTTAAATAATCTGTAATTTCAAATTTTTTTTTTTGCTGAAATACATTATATTGTATGTTTCAGATAATTCTAGTACAAAGTATAATAAGACTAGATGTATAATAAACCCTTTAAAATCATTGATAAGTGTAAAAGTGGAACTGAAGCATTTACTGGAAAAGTAATGTTACTCCAATGGTTACTTGCTTGTCAGCTGCAGCACTGTGTGTTATAATTTTGCTACATTACCTTGCTATTTGATACATAGTGTGCATTTCTCTGTCACTGTAACTATTGTAATGAAAAATTTTCATCTTACTGCACAATCAGAAATTACGTTTAATAGGAATGAACTTTCAGTGACTGGGCCTGTAGTCAAGAGTAGTACTGGAACTGGCTTTCAGTTGTATCGAACTATACCTCTAGACTTTTACCCTATCTGTTAAATATATGCTATGTCATTAAATGCTTTTAAAACTAAATATGCTGGTTAAGTTTCTTATTTCATTTCTGACGATGTTAAGTCATAATTTTGGAAGAGGATCAAAAATAAAGTTATTTTAAAATGTCATCTCTCCTGTGCACTGAAACGAACGCCTTCAAATGTAATTCCCTTTTTTTTGTGTGAAAGTTCGTACTGAAGTAGTTGTTCTCTCTTTCCCCTTTACTTTCCTTTTCCCTTCACTTCCTACCTGCCCTCCCTTTCACCCTGCTGCCCAAATTAAGTGCCAAAGAATAAAGAGAGAAGGAATTAAATCAATGTTTTGTAAAATATTTTGACATAGGTTTTTTTGTGTGTGAGAAATAAATCCAGCAGAATTGATGGAAGTAAACTTAAGCACAGGCTAGGGCACTGGAATGAGTTACCTGAATGTCTTAGCCGACTGAGGTAAATATCCATGTACTGGTTTGCAGGAAAAGAAGATTATTTTAAGTAACCTTAGTTCTCTGACGTTCTGTCTGCCCTTTGCTTAAGTCCTCAGTAAATAACTGAGCTTAATAATTTACTGAGGACTTGTCCTGCCCAGTTTAATTTCAGTGGGGTTTTTTATGTCAGTTCTTTTAAACATGCCTCTCTTAAGATACAGCCACCGTTGCACTCCTGTGATGACATACATTTAATGCAACGAAGGTGATTCCAAGGCTCGCTATTTCCTTGACCTCGTCAGCATTTTGAAGACTAGCATCTGTTCAGAATTTTCTTTAAGTCGGACGCCATCTAAAGGGAACCATCTAAAAGGAATAGCTCCAAGAAGCCATAATAGGCATTAGAAGTTTTAAATAAATCAACAAAGTGTAAGGAACCTGGTTCTTAACTTTTTTGTCATTATTAAAATACACTCAAATATAATTTTAGATGGAAAGCAGATAAACTGCAAACGAATGTATTTCCAAGCTATGGTTTCCTGAACATGTGACCAATACAGCGTCTTAGTTCTTTTCATGGAGTACACTGTGTTTTCTGTTTTTTTTCTTGTTTCAGTTGTTTTGGGTTATTTAAACAATTGAGTATTCATGCACATGAGTTTTTACTCCTGTAGTATTGCATTGTTCCAATCTAACTATTAGTAAAATGTGGGATAACACCACTAGTCTTGGAAATGTGAAATTTAATACAATATAAAAGCTGAGGTTTAACATTAGAAGAGAATATGAAACGTTCTTCTTAGTTGCTTAAAGTACGTAAAAATGTCGATTCCCTTACCATTTTTGTCACTTCAATTAAGCTATTACAATGAGTACTTTAACAGATTGATCTTGATAACCTGTTGTGTGTAATCCCGTAGTGTCTTGGTTAAACATGCCTTCAGAACTGTTTTTCTAGTTTTGTCTTGCCTCTTACTGCAAGTTATTCCTGAAAACTACTTGAATAAAAATCCTTTCTGCTTAGGAACTGATTTCAAGTTGCTGAGGAACCACGAGCGAATTCTAGTAAGCCTTGCCTGTTTTCCTTTTGGACCGTAAGGGTGCAGTTTCCGTGCAGACAGAATTGGTGGGTCAGGAAGAGCCGCCTCGGACAAAGCCAGGTCAGAAGGGTCGGGTTGGCGTGCTAGTTTCAGGAGGGAGAAGGAATGGGGGAATCTCTCTTGGATTATGTGAAGGGACTGCTGGAAAATCCCAGAGGAAGAAGGAGGACTTAAGTATGGCTGATGGAAATGGGACTGAAATCGGAGTAGGTTGTCACTGCCACCGGTGTTAACGATTGCCGAGGTGGCTGTATTCCTTTCCGAATCGTGCCACTAAACATGGTTAGACCCCTTGCTGGATGAAACAGTATGTTCCTTCTGCTCGCTGCACTGAAGAATGTGCATTTGTAGTACGGTCTAACACTATTGCAGTTTCCTTTGTTAGTAGGTTTTGTAAGATAACCCGTATTGTAAGTTTGTTACCTCTGGAGACACGTTGCAAACGTAATACAGAATATTACTATGTAGAACATAGAAGTCAAAACTTAAAATTTTCAAAGAAAGTTAATTAAAGCTAATTGCTTTTCAGCTATGTGGCTGTCATATTGTTACGAAAAAGAGAAATCGTCCTCTAGTCAGGTCAGTCTGCCTTCCTTTGTTCCTCTTGGTGGGAGCCTCATACTGCGTGCTAAGCTGAGAAGGCATCGGAGAGCTGCACCTGAAGGGTCCTTTCCGTATCCTGACGAATTAAGTACAATGAGGGGGAAAAAAAACCAAACTCATTAGCCGTAGGAGTTAAGCATGTGTTGGGTGGGAGGGTTTTCTTTTAGATTCATGCAAATACTCTGTTAATCCATCTGTTCTGCATAGAGAATATGTTCTATTGTAGGGTTGTACTCTGTACGAGGAAGATTAATGATGAAGTAAAAGAAATGTCTGATTAATCTCTGTTCCTGTGAAATACTGTTTTAGATGGCTTTTCACTTTACCATGTTCTCTTTTTTTGTAAGCGATTTCACAGAGAACAGACTTTAAATGTGGAGGGTCTTTAAGAATATACTTTTATAATAAATAATTTGCAGGTATGATGCAGTTTTGCTGTTTTATGGATATTTGGGGTTTTTTCTACTTTGATCACAGGTGGCTAAATAAATACAGAAACATAAATCACAGTGAGTTGGAACAAGCATTAGTCCTTTTCATTTAAAAACTAAACAAAACAAACTCAGAAAATCGGGCTGTGCTAAATGACTGACTTAACATTGAGAATTAAATTGCTGGGGGAAAAAAAAGCAGAATTCAGCGCTCGGACATGACAGCTCTACCTGTGGACTGAACAGTAGAGCTGCATCCTGACAACAGGAGGAATGGAGGGACGGGAGGTCTCGGCCAGCAGAAGTGGAAGAAGGATTCAGCTTGCTTTTCTGTGTCCTGGTATCAAGAAGGTATGTTTCGAGGTCAAGCAGAACAAAACTCGGGTAAGAAAGCACTGTGGTGTCAGCGCAGGAGAGGCTTGAATTGTCCCCATGGCTACGGATGTGCAGGGCCTAGTTAAGTCTGTATTTGGCGCTTCAGACTTAATTTATTTCCTTCTGTACTGCTGAATGTAATTTATGCCCTGTTGGCAAGCATTTTTCTCTAGCCCTGTGACAGCAGTTCAATGAATATTCTGGTTCTGGTGGATTATTGGGGGTTTTTTAAAAGGATTTTAAATGGGAGTAAAGTGCAAATAAGGCACAAAACAAACCCACAGTGCAGTACTGTAAACGCTGCCGTACCACGGGGCGAATAGTGAGAATAGAGAAATATATTAAAATGTATAGCGATTGCTTGCAAAAAGCAGAAGATTCTAATTCATTCTTCTAGAATATTAAAGATCCTAATTTGCTCCTAATTCAGCTCGTGCCCTTTGCTGCTCTGCATTCCAACAGCAGCCTGGCGGGGCTGGTATGTCTTGCAACGTGTGCTCGTGCTATCGAAGCGAATCTAGATGAGCTGCGTGTGCTATCGCCCGGCAGCTGAGTCACGCCGCCCAGCCGAGGCAGCGGAGTCGCTTCAGCGAGCCCCACGTGGTCACATCTGCAGTGTGTCATAATGCAGCACGCGCGGCGCGCACCCGGGGCGCGGGGCAGAGCCTGTGCTTCCCAGTCGTCGCACCTGCGGGAGAGTCCCCAGACGGAGAACTGGGAGACCCAAGATGGTCTCCTTCGCAATAAAATACTGATCCATTCTGTAAAGTATGAAATGGAGGATTTTGCGCGTAAGCGTATCTCTCATAATGCATCCTCCCTCGCTGCTTAAGCTCAGCATCCTGATGAGTCTGGTGACTGTGAACATCAAATCTGCAGTGGAGCTTAATTACACGTGGTGTTCTACGTTTGCAGTATCGTTTACTTTTTGTATTAACGAATTTGACATAGTAATCTTTAACTGTTACATGAGATGCTGTGGTGGTTCATTTTGTTATAGCAGGAGAAATTATCTGGGCCTAACATGAATTTCATGACCAGTTTCCTATTAATACCGCTGTTCTTTTACCCCCACACCTAGCTTGAGAAAAACTTTCCCTTGTTCAGAGAGTACCAGCGTTATCCATGAGAGGTCACTCTATGCAGTGGGATGCTTAGCTGCGACAGATCCACAACCGCCTGAACAATCCAGTAGTATTTGTGCTCTCGAAAGAATGAAGAGCTTGCATGAAAGTTGTCTCGCCTTGGAAAAGTCAGATTTTAAAGCAGTTAGGTAAACTTGTGGCAAGATTTAGACATGTCTCGGATGAATCGTCATAGGAAGGAAGCAGAGTCAAGTATGGCAGCCAGGAAAGGCGAGGAGCACGACCATCCTTGCTGTGACAGAAAAGTTCCTGTGGGAACATCAGGATCTCTGCAATGGTGGTAACAATTTTAAACCCATCACTGCGATTCCATGAAAAGACTACAGCAAGACAGCTCCAAACACATGCCTGGATGAAAGCTGGCAGTAACCCGTTCGAGATTGGGTCTCCCGTTAGGTCTGGGAGAGCCTTCAGGCAGGAGGTACGGCAGCGGGTCGCAGAGCGTTGGCAACGCGGAGGTACGCTGGGCTCAGCCAGGGCGCCTTGCGGGCTGGCTGGCTCTGTGCGGAGCACGCTGTTTGTACCTCGGGGCTCCAAGCGGGGACGAGCGCAGCAGGCTAAGATGGATGGGTTTTATCGATCTGCTGTACGTGGCAGACCTGGACTGCACTCAGACATACAGCAAAACAAATGTATTGCGGCTGGTCGGAAAGACTTTCTCTCCGAGCTAGGGTTTGAAAGAACGTGGTCAGAATACGTCTGGTTGTTCGGAATTGGGCTTGCTTTGCAGCTGAGGATGGAAAAAACTCGATTTCTTCTTTTCCTTTTTTTTTTTTTTTTTCCCCCCTAACACTATTTCTGGCCAAATCCTAGCATTTCATCGATGCAAATCAGTATTTCCGCCCACAAGGAATAAGAGCTCAGAGCCAATTCCCCTGTTATGATTTTGTAGTTAAATCGTAAAAGCACCAAGAGGCATCAGTCAGGATGGGATTAATGCAATGCCAGGCGACAAGCAAACAGAACTAGATCACAGTGCCTGCTTCTGATCCCTCCCCCCAAGTTCTTACAGATTTTATATAATTTTAAAATTTATTCACAACTCAATCAAGAGGTACCAATTTTGAAATACCAATTAGCGTGCTATCTCTGGGCATCCGCTGCACATTCGTCCATAAAAATTTGAGTTACAAGTGGTATTTTGTGTAGCAGAGATCTAGGACATCACACAGATGTTTCTGGGAGGGAAAATCTCAGTGTTCGTTGTTAATCGCAGCTCCTAGATATGTATAGAGTGGGCAGGATGTATCGCAGAGGATTGGAGTTCATTTGAGGTGTGGTGCTTTTTGGCATCTTCTCTACAAGGCATGCTCTAAAACAAACAAGCAAACAAACCAACAACAACAGAACCCACCCAAACCCCTCCGAAACCCCAGCAGCAGTGAATGGTGCCTTTGGCAAAGAGTGGGTGCGATGTCATTCAGGCGCTACTCCTGCAAGATACGCTGTATTTGTTTTTACATTTAAAACCAAAGAAGTAGTAAACATCGTGGGGTATATGTTCTAGGCTAGGCTAACAGGCTCCTTGCCGCAATGAGCAGGAAAAATAGTGGGGCTATTGCCAATGTTTATTTATCTTTTTATTATGTTCTTAAATTTATTTTAGTGTGTTGATTTTTTACAAGAATTATGTTAAATTGGAAATACGTTCAGACTACTCATTCTTTGAACCCAAACGTTCTTTTTTCACTGAGGTTCACACTCTCTCATGGTTTTGCATTGCTCCCTCCCAGCCTTCCTCATCTTTGTGATACTGAGGACTCCAGAATTCCGATTACGTTTTTTACAGCTGCCAATCTAAAATAAAGCTTCTCTTACTAGGCCTCTATCTCAAGACTTACATTCAGTTAGATTTACACCCAGGATTAACGCTAAAAAGAGAACATGAAAGCATGTGATTATTTGTGTTGTACTGACAATGAACGGTAGGCTGCAGTATTGAGGAACATTTTTAGCAACGTGACGGCTCCTAGTAGGAAAGTAATAATGCGGTGGGGTTTTTTTAATTGGAAAAAAAAAACCACAAAAAACTCACCGTTAAAGGTAAATCAGTCATCAGAAAAAAATTCACAAAATCCTTGAGAGTACAGATTATAGGAAGATAAGCAAAACTGAACTTGTAGTTCCACATGTTTTGTTTTACGTTTTTTCTTTAAGGTTTTTTGGGATGTTGGTTCGTGACTAGCGTACTTCGTTGCTACAATAATGATAATGATTTATAACGATTTTTTTTTCAAAACTAAGGATATATTTTAGTAAAACAATAGCTATTGTTTAATGCCTTCACACTTTGACCATACTAAATATCATGAATTAAAAAAAAAAAAATGGTATTACTGAAGGATGAAATACAAAGTTCAACTTGACCACTGTTGCTCACAGAAAGGTGACAGCCATACAAGCAGAGACTTGAAACTAGGGGAGTTTTTTGTCCTTGTTGACTAGATGAAGCGCCTGTTTGTCATATGTATTAATTTTTTAATGAGAATTATTTATTGAATTATAAGACTACATGGAAGTAATTCCACTGAATAATACTGAGATGGGAAAGGATGAAGAATTCATAATTCATAGGAAGCATTATTAGGTACCCACATCCACTGGTTGACAAAAGAATTTTCCATGTTCTGATGTTTCAGAGCAGACAAAAATAAAATAATGAGATTGAAATTGTTTCGTAGATACATGAAGACGCTTCACCCGGGTTTCCAGCACGAGCGGATCTGTGTGCCTATGGGTAATGCAACATACAGCTTCTTTAAAGCTATTCTTGCTCCTGCCCTTTTGAGGCTACGTAAAAGAGCATGAGAATACGAGAATGTGAGCGGTTATATCAAGTTTCTCTTCTAGGAGAAAAAAGCTCCTACCTACACGTAGATCACTGTGGCAGCATCCATCATCAGTGGGACCACCCAAGTCTGTAATGCCACCCCGGCGGAGAGAGGTGAGCAGACTAAAAGTCAACAAAACGTATTTTATTTGCAGTTTTTTGGTGACAGAAGGAAAGTAACGCTAGGAGAATAGTGTAAATAATTACCCACATGCTGGGTAACTAAAACACTGCCATAGCGTACCTCATGGGCCATGCCATGGGTGACCAAATACTGTATTTATATCAAGATTCTGTTTTCTTGAACTCATGCCTAAAGTGCAAATATTGTGTCCTAATTACAATGTAGCTTAGGAGTTTGACGTTCAGAGATAATTTATCACCTTATTATTAATGCTGTTGATCGTAGCAATCTTCCAGGACCAGCTTTATTGGACAGAAGCTTGTGCTCAATATCAAACTATGTGCGCTTAAGACAAGAACCATTAACTTGTTCATTCAGGGGCATCACAAGGTTCTTCCCAGAATAAATTTTGTAACAACAAACAAGAAAATGAAGTATCTTAGACCCTTAAGAGTTTCTTTATGAGAAAAGTTAAATACATTTTCATTATTTTAAACACATTTTCTAAACAGTTAACCTAATAGGAGGCAGGGGAGAGGGTTAATTTAGCAGTTGCACGTTACTGAAGTTTTCAAAGTCCCTAAGTTTGTTCATCTAAGCGAGTGGGGGATTTTCATGAGTGCCTTTGTGACTATGCTACACCCTATATGAATTTGAAATATTTTAAATAGCTTTTAAAAAGCTTTCAAATGATGTGCAGACCTGACATCAGTGCCGTTATTTACTCACAATAGCAGTCTTTGCAACTACCTTCCTCAAGGACCACTGGAAGAGAAGGTATTTTTACACAGGCGTACCACGCCTTCTGTCCTGAAGAGCTGGCGTATTACCACGGGGAAATTAATTTAAGACAAAGGACTCGTCCCAACAGATTTTAAACCGCAGAGATCGGCACACAGGCGTAAATACGTTTGCCGTTTTCTGTGTTATCATTCCTTTCGAAAAGGGCTTTCGTGGTGATGGATTGCGCGCTGGGCAACAGCGAACGCTCTCTTTAATGGCTGTGCGTGTTTGGACAAAGCACGATGCGCGTTGTGGTGTGTGACTGCTGAGATTTGCCAGGTGAAGTGCTGGGAGAGCAAGTGAACGCAGGAAAAAGGTGACTGCGAAGAAAGGATGGGCGAGTTTTGCTGTATCTTCGTTTTCCGAAAGTCCTTGGGAGACTTGTGGGTACGACCGCGAACGGGAAAAAGCGGAAAGATGGCGCGCCGGGCTGCAGCTGGCTGAGGCGGGGGACGTGCCTCCGCCCCTCACACACGCCGGGGGTGCCGTCCCCCCGGCGGCAGAGGGCAGTGCCCGGCCCTGAGGCGCCGGGGCAGCCCGGCTCGCCCGCCCCGGTAGGGAGGTCGCTCCGGCGGCTGGCGAGCCTGGCCGTAGGGACTGCCGGCCTGGGGGCCGTGAGAGACGATGCTCCCTCTGGAGACCGCCGCTCTGGGTGCGGTGCCAGGTTTTGCCCTAAGGTTTGCCTCAGGCGGGGAGCGTAATTCCCTGCGGGCGGCTTGCCTCGCCCGTGTCCCGGGGAGCATCGGCGGCCCTGTAAGCCGTTGTGTGAGGCGGCACCATCGACGCGCTGCTCTTCGGTTCGGGCAGCCAGCGAGCCTGAGGCGCGTTGTGTGGGGAAAGGTAAAGGGCTTAGCCTTGTAGCGGGCGGTTTATTCTTCCCTTCCCTCTGGCGTTGTGCGAACGAGTCTTTGGTTCTGCTCCTCCGATTTTAGCCGCCTCGTCCCTGCGGTTGTGGCCGAGTTGCTGGAGGGTTTGGTCTCTTGTTGAGCGGTACTCTAAAGGGGTGGAGGTCTCGCCGCAAACAACATGCAGCAGCCACGCTCGACTGATAAAGACTATACAAATCATGCCTTAGAAAAAGCAGAAGCAAGGAAATGTGTTCCTTGGGAGTACCATTCTAAAGGATGACAGTGAATAAAACAAAAACACAGGGGCCTCCCCCCAGGTTAATGGTAATTTGGAGTGGTTTGTGACTAAAAAATGGGAACATAAAATTGTTTTAATTGCGTAGTTGCTGTAGACTCCAAAAGGAGGAAGTTTTGGGTTGCTGGGGTTAAGGAAAAGTGGGGTAATATTACCATATTTACGCTGGATGTTGTATAAGAATCCTCTCTTTCGGTAGTGTCTCGTATGAAGACTCGGAGCCTTGGATCCTGCTGAAAAGGCTTAGCAGACCCTAGCCCACCCAGAACTGCCACAGCACGGACCCTCAGAATGTCTGTGTGTGTGGTGTCCCCCCCGTCAAAGTCCCCTTGCATTTTAAATATGCGTGCATTCTGCAATTCAGAAACACGGGGTTTGTGTTTTTCTCTCTTTCAGTTTTGACCCAAAGATAGCTATCTTGAAAAGAAAAGCACCCGGGAAGCTTTTTGCAGGAAGCCAAGAAGGTGCGATACGGGAGCTGCAGCGGGGAGCCTTTGGCAGGTGGTGGTGGTGGTGACGCACGGAAGTTACTTTGCCTTCGGAAAGAAAAAGCCGTGTCTGCTGCTTATGTAGGTGTATTTTTGTGATCTCCCTTCTCCCCCAAGAAGTTGCCTGGGTCACGCAGCGGCAGGGAAGCGCCAGCAGCAGCAGCAGCAGCAGATTATGGTGGCAGCGCAGCGGTGAGAGCGGCGGCAGCAGACCTGATCCGCGAATGTGTTTTCCGTGTAAGATCGTCGCTCGAAAGTGCCACCTGAGGCTTTGGCAGCTGGGCAGGGACCGCTAACGTTTTAAAGGAGAAAACCCCGAAGGGGGGAAGGAGTTAAGGGAAGGAGGGGCAGCGCTAGGTTTTGTGTGTGCTTGTGGGGAGAGGGGATTGGTTATCATGGCGGATCGGACAGCTCCTAGATGCCAGCTCCGTCTGGAGTGGGTTTACGGGTACAGGGGTCACCAGTGCCGCAACAACCTGTACTACACGGCAGGCAAAGAGGTGGTTTACTTCGTGGCGGGAGTCGGCGTGGTTTATAACACCAGAGAGCACAGCCAGAAATTCTTCCTCGGGCACAACGATGATATTATCAGGTAAGGGGGCTGACTTTTCTGGTGGTGGGGTGGGGTGGGGTTTAGAGGGAAGGGAGGAGAATGTAGGGCTGGCGGAATACCCNACTTGTGGGTACGACCGCGAACGGGAAAAAGCGGAAAGATGGGGTTTTTTATTGTGTACGCCGGCATTCGACGCCCTTTTTCAGCCCGCTGAGGGAAGCGGCCTGCGGGGTTACCTCACGCGTGCGCCCGCCGGCTGAGGGCGGGGCGGCCCCGCGCCCTGGAAAGGGCGGGAAGAGCGGCGGGCGGGAAGAGGGCGGGCCGTGCGTGGCACCGCCGGCTCCCTCCGCGGAGCCGTCACCACAGCAACCGCCCGCTGCCGCGCCGCAGGGAAGCCTGGGAGCTGTAGTCGCCCCGCCGGCGGCCG
>VZTL01049021.1:0-40905 GCA_013400535.1 Scopus umbretta
TGATTCCATGATTCTATGAAATCTCAATGTAGCTTGACAGGAATGGTTTGAAATTAGGATATTTAGGACCCACAGGGACCTTGGTTTCTCTGCTGCAGTGCATGTGAGCTGAGTGTTTATGAACATGTCCCATGTATGCAAGCTACCCATCAGTATACTTAGTTTAAAAAAATTTACCTAATGAAAAATCAGGGTGGTCACAGCTGCTGTAAAAGTCAAAGGCTATGAAGGGTTAAGCCTAACTGCAATTTTTTTTCTCCTCAGAAGGGTGGGGCTAAGGGAAGGGGGAAGCTATAAACATGTAAGATTTGGAATGTAGCACTGTTGCCTAACAAGACCTCTGTCTTTGACATTAAATTCAGTCTTTTTTCAGGCCTGGCAGGCAAAGCAAGTTCTATTGCTCTCTTAAAAGCTGGGTAAGAGGTCATGTGATTTTGCTTTCACAAAAATAACTTTTATTGCAAAATCCAGTTTCCTTTGTCTGCTGTTTATACTGTTTAAACAAACTTTATGAAGTGTTATATAATAAGGTACCCAAATGTCATCTTCCATTCAGTCTGACAAGCATCCTTCATTGCATAATCATGAATCTTAACCTCGGCCATCTGAGAGGCTGTCAGACTAAACCCTGAACCAGTCTGTGAGGGTGGAGAAATTGCTCTGTTTTCCGATTTGTTTACTAAAATGCTGAGGTCTTTGCTGAACTACAATATTTGTGCTTTGACCTTTACAAAATGTCTTATGTTTGGGGGTTTATTTTAAACTATTTAGTCTAAATTCCTATGCAGATTTTGTCTTTCTATTGTTTTCAGTTGTGTAAAGAAATCTATTCTATTCTATTCTTCCTAGAAAGTGGAGGAAAAGATGGTCTCCACTGTGAATTGCTTCTTCTGGGCCTTGGAGAACTGAAGTCAGTTCCCAATGTGACCACAAAGCTTCTACTGCAATTTAAGCAAGTAATTTAGCACTAGACCCACAAAGGACATAGGAGGTAGTGTTGTTGGGCTGAGATGCCCATCAAGATCCATATTCCTAGTTACGTGTCTGGGCTACCACTTCAAAATTTGAATAGTTACAGAGATCCCCCCAAAAGTCCCACTCTAAGCAAAAAGATGCTGAAGCTAGCCAACAGGAAACAGTATCTGACAAAAGAAGTTTCATGTGAATTATGAGAACTGAGGCATGACCTTGGATTGAAGTCTCCCTGATTTCAGTTGAATATTAATTCTATGGTCATTTTTATGCTCTTCAGCTAAACAAGTATTATGCTCCTACACAAAGAGAGTTTCAACAGCAAGACTGATGGAGATCCATCCTATGCTGCCCTCTGATTTGGAAGTTATAAAAGTCAATGCATGAATACACATTTCCCCTATGGATAAAATCCAGCTTTACCCACACAGATGAAAGGATAAGGGTAACACAGCCACTGGCTCTCTTGTTTTGTGCAGGATTCTGTCTACCAGGACAGCTCTGGGAATGCTTACTGAATTGGGCTTGGGAAGTCACATATAAGAGAAAAGTCTATGCTTTGAATCCTGATGCTATTTAGGTGTCGGACAGATAGTCCACAAAGTCAAGATTAAGGTCATTGTAGCCTTATCCATGAAAATAGAGAAAATATCAAGAAAAGGTTATTTGGGGGGGGAAAATTTTTTGAAATTTTCCAGCCAACTGTTTTGATGTTTTCCTCCACGGTTATGACTTCCACAGCAGCCGACAGACTGTAAGCCAAGACATTTATTTCCAGAGGTAATGCCAGCACGTCCTGTCATAGAAAAAGCAGAGTAAGAGAGATGTTTTATGCAATTTGACCTGCTCAAAGTAAGATAAAGATTCTGACAGAGAGCTGGTGGTAATGGGTTCCTTGCTAAGCATCAGGCACTATGAATGTCCTTGTTCACTTCTGCAAATTCAGCTCTAGGACAGACAAACATGTCTAGGGACCTAGGGATAATAAGTACCTAGAAGCAGATTGGCACCAATGTAAATGTCTGAAGCAAAAGGTTCTTGTTATTCTACTCAACCTAAGAGACAGGCTATAGCAATCAGGGCTAATTGAAGAGTGATGGTAGCCTTTCAAGGATATCTATTTTGGATGCATTGGGGCAGCACAGCCTGAAGTCAACAAATATAGGGTCAGTTTAGGAAACACCGGAGTTGTCAAAACAAAACCATCATGTGGTTTGAACAAAAACTTGACATTTCTACATTTCCTACAGAAGAACCAGGAAAGAGGTTTAGAAATAGCTAACCATTTTGGTTTGAGTTCCAGGAATTCTGTGGTTAATTCTCACCTGTAGGCGAATCTGGGGCTTTTTGTCAGTGTTGGAGAAGTTTACAGGGTTTCTAGTAGTCAGGAAAATGCCATGGAGTTTCTCAGGGCAGAGCTGAAAGTCTAAAACTTGGGTTCCACAGCTTATGATGGAGGTCACCAAGTGTCCAGGCTTCTTCCTCAATGCCAGGATGAAGCCCTCATTAGAGTGAGAAATTTTAGGCTCTGGGAACAACAATATAGAGTCTAGAAATCCAGATCTATCTGCACAATAGATCTGTCTTGAATTCACAGGCCAGGGAGGACCAAGCTCCTGATTATCCTACCAAGCAGTGTTTTTTTGCTGGCAGGAAACCAAGAAAGTTTTTATTCAGAACTCTGCATTAATTTTGGTAAAGTTAGTTTTGATTTATACAAATTGGGATTACCTAATTAAAGCCTGCTTATGCAAAACCTCCAGTTATACAACAGAATAAAATAACACATCAGAGAATGTGATTTGCTATGTTATCTTTGCAAACTCCTCCTCCTGGATCAGTTGGTGTTTTTCTTCTCTATTTTCTGTTCTAAGCTGCTGTGTGATTTGCTGTGCAGTGTTACATACTGATCTCCTCACAGTAGTATGCCTCAGAATCCATATTGAAGGAAGCAATTCCTCTCCCCAGATGCAGGTCCATGACTGCAAGGAGAGTATGGAGTTCTTGTTTATGGGTATGAAAATGTGTGGCCTAAATCTTGTGCATGTCCTCTGGTAGGAAACCAAATCAGAGAGCTCACCACTTTGTCTACAGATGCCAGTAGATAAGAAAATATGCACACTAGTTTGCTTCTGTAATTTATTTTGCACCTGCAAAACAGTTGAACAAAAAGGCTGCAGCAGATCCACAGTAAGTATAGCAGGACAGTATACTTTGCAAGTGCACAAAATTCTTTTAGAATCTGTCCTTATATTGCCTTCCTCACCAGGTGTTTCCATCTCCTTTCAGTCCCCGAGTCCTACAAATCATGCTGTGTAGTTAGAACTTCAGCATCAATCCCATCATCCCTTTGACTCCATTCTGAAAAAATCAGTATAGAAGAGATGAGGTTCCTCTTAGCCTTCCAAATAAGTGCATATGGTTCAGTTACTAAAGCAATACTGTCCTCATGAGGAAGTGACAAACTCATTCTAAGATACAGGCCAGGTAAGAGTCTCACTTGTTTGTTATTCTGCACAGTATCATTTGAATAAAATGATATGCAAATGCTTTTTTAAAGTGGTTCCAAGAATATATACCTTTTACTTGGAATAACAAGAAGCCAAATTGAGCCAGAAACTATGAAAATTGATGGAAACCAATCAGCTCCATCTCCTTCAAAAGAGACAGGACTGTCCTTCCTGTTCAGCTGACATGATGAAGGATGGATAATCTGCTTTTATTCCTTAGCGGTGAGTCTGAAAGAGAAGTGGCAACATTTTACTTTTTATTTTAATACTTTCTGTATTTCAGTGTCTAAATTAAAATTCTCCTTGCTAGAGCTTGAGCTAAGAAGTGATTGCTAAAGGTTTTGACTTATGAACTTCAAAATCAGAAGTCCTGACAGAGGTCTTTTTCTTCTGAAGGATACATGATTTACAGTGCTGGGTCTATCTCTCAGAGGGAACAATGGGATCATTGCCATCTTCTCTAAAGTTGCAGTTGTCTTCCTAATCATGTTGTAGTTCAGCTGAGGAATATTTAGACTAGAGTGGTAAAAGACTCTCTTAGGAAAAAAAAAATTATCAGGGAAGCAACCTTTAGAGAAATTATTTATATAACAATAGACCAAGAGATCCTTGCCAAAAAATAGACTAGTTATGCCAGACATATGCATACAATAAAAGAGTCTGTAACCCGAAGGAGAGGTGGTAAGGGTTTTCAAGCCTGTACCCAAGACACAACAAGTAGGGAAAGGATAAGGTGCTCTTAATAAACCCACAACTTCCTTCAGCGCTTACAAAATCATCCTCTGAATGCATTCAGAAGGGTACACAATTTGGTGCTTTATAGTTCTATCTAGAGATCTCCATACATTTCAGAACATATTATTTCATTTTCTAGATATCTTGTAAGCATTTCTTTATTCCATAAGCACAAAGAGATACAAGGACTTTTCCAAAAGACTGTTCTAACAGAACTTATTATGCCTGACAAGCCTGTAATTTTTTTTTTTTTTTTGAAAGGTAAAATTAAGTTTCTTCATAAACAAACTTTGCTACTGTGTTTGTGGTTGGTTTTGGTTGTGTTAGGGTTTTATTGAGGTTGATTTTTTTTCTTTTTCTTTCCTTACTAGCCATTTCTCTTCTCCATTTTAGGTCCCCAGAGATGTTTTGGATGCTATTCCCACTAGTTATTGAGTCCTGCCTTTTAATTCAACAGCAGAAGGACTGGAGTCATACCTGTTAATCATATGTGAATATCTCGAGATGGAAACATACCACTCGGTGGATAACTAGGTTTTCAATCTTAATACATAATTTTAAAGAATGTACTTTTAAAAGTTAGGTTTAGAACACACACTGAGAGTTAATAAGGGAAAAGCAAACTATTCAAGGAATAAACAGGGGGTCTCAGGAAACAATTTTTTTCTACCTGTATATTTATATCCTCTTATTTGTCATAAATTAGGTCAATGATGCCAAATATCCTGTGAACTGTAATTCTGGCAAATCATCTGGCTATAAGATAAATTTGATTAAGTTAGAAGCACTGAAGATCATGATAGATGTGTAAGGTGGCCCCTGCATAGAAGTGTTCAGTTGTTAGCAGAAAAACTTCAAACGCATTGGCATCTAGTTCCCTACGGAAATTGAAAACATAGTCAGAGTTAACTTATCCCCATTCATTATGCAGTTAGCAATCAACTTAAAAGGCTGGCTAGCTCTACCTCTTTCCCTCTGGGGAAAAATAAACATGAAATTCAAGTGAATGCCCTTCCTAGGATCCTGTTTATTTTGAATGTCTTCCTTATTCCAGTATTTTATTTTACCAAAATCAGCATGTTGACAACGTCCTAAAACCTGAACACTCCTTGCAATATTATCAGAGCAGACAGATTCCTCAAACTCTCATCCTGTCATTGGAGAAAAGCCCTTAGCTAGACAATACGACTGCTTGATTTGTGGGAAAGGCGGTGTTAAGAGCTCTGAATTGGCATTAAATGGAATCAGAATTGTTTGCTCCTTTTCATTTCATTGAGCATACAGACTGTTTGGCTGTGTTTATACTGCTGAGTTGATTCAAGCCTTGAGGCTGAATAGCACTGACTGGCTTGTGTCCACACTCCACAGGGTCAACTCCCTCTACAACTGACTTCCCTTAGTGACAACTGGAGTGGTCCAAAACAGAGTCAAGGAGAGCACTAAGAATTAAGCAGTGTGCCAGTAAGTATGAATGCCTGAGCTCATTACCTGGTCCTCTTTCATTTAGCAGTACAGATGCATCCTAAACAAAAAAATATCCAGTTGCTGTGAAAACTTAAAAACAAGCAACCAGAGCAACAGTGATGATGAATCCATTAGATGTGTGAGTCTACAAGGGTACGTGTCACAGCCTAGGAAGAGGGCTCCTCTCTAGGATTCTCAGTAATATTTGTGTCTGGAGAAGCAAAGCAGAGACCTGCTTCTCAAGATCATGGTCACAGCAATCATGGATCACGAAAAACTCTGCTGCAGCAGTGCTTACAAGGATCACGCGTATCTTGGTATAGGCTAGGCAGTTATGCGTGCCTGCATCCAAAGACTGGTTACTCCCCCTGCATGTATGTACACACACACATATAGATATAGGAGACAAAATTCATATGCACAGATATACAGATAGATATATGAAATAGAACCCACACTGCTCTCCAGTTTGTATAAAACCAGCTTGTGCTATGGTACTCAGTATAATTTTAAATTGCTGCTAAGAAAGCTTTCTGACAATGGAGCCATTGATTTGAGTATGGTCCTTTTAAGATGTTGCCCTGGGCTGCTGTTGGGAAGCTGCTTCCAGGCTGCCAGATATGTCTTTTTGTTGCATAACAAGGGTGGCTTAGGACATGAGGCCATCAAGAGGCCTGCTGAAATACTGGTTCGTCTGGGAGAAGCCAAATCCCACATGAGTCACACTCATACTGTATCTTCATGCAGTGTGGGGGTGGGACACTGGCACACACCATCTCTTAGTCTGGCACACACCATCTCTTAGCCTCTGCCTAGTTCTTCCCAGCCCAGAAACAACTGAGCTTGCTCCAGAGTGGAGCCTGAGGGTGAACCGATATGCAGCATGGACATTCAGGTGGTAAGACTTGGGCACAAAATTCTAGCACACACCAACAAGACACTGTAGATGTACTTTTTGTTTACTAAATTTGAAATAGTTTTTTTTCTGTGTTAAAACTTCCATCTAGAGTAGCTCAAACCTTTATAGCAGAGTTGCTCAGGTTAGATTGGGAAAATTATTTAGGTAACATTGAAAATTCTGCCTTGAAAGACTGAGTCTAGAGAGTAGGGAGGTGTAATAGCAAAACTCCACTCCAGTCTATTATTGAGTGTGCTACTGCAATATATTGTTTTCCCTTGATACACTCACAACATGATATGCCATTGAAAATACAGCCAATTGTCCAATATTGATGGCCAGATTATCTTTGTTGAAGTTAAACCATGTCCTAGTTACAGAGATGTATGATCTGGCTGCCTGATGGAAACTGTAACCCGCATTCACACAGCAGTATGTCTGAGACAATGGATTTTATTAGACTCTTAAACCACCTCTATAGCTACACTGGGAGCATGTAGTAACACAGGGGATGGGTTTAGGCACTGACCTGTTAATGGTCTATACAGTTTAACTGGCGGAACAGTCCCTGGCATGATATGGCCTGTGCCAGCTAGCACTTTCCCAGACAATGTCCAAGCCCAGCTCAGGGCCTGGCACAGTCCTGGGACTCTTTCCAAACGCAATATGAACAAAGCCACCTGCTCTAGGCAGAAAGAGAGTTTAGCTGTGTGGTTGCAAGCTGTAGCATGCCACTTGCTTTTGGAGCTGGAGAATTGGCTCTGGTCCGTTTTATTTACTGATAGAGACACAGCCAAACTGATCTATGCAGAGTCAGCTTAGCTTCTGCACACCCAGTGTACCAGTTGCACTGGATATGTTAGGAATTAGGATGCAGAGATTTCAAACTTCCTCGGTTTAGATTTGGATTTAGTTACTTGGGTAAAGGAGAACTGACTGCAAGTGAACAAAGTTGTATCTACAGGGACATGACCAGTTTGGCCAGGATGTGCCAGAGGGTGCCATTGGTGATGGTCAAGTTCTCATTTTATACATCCTTTTCTAGCTAACTTTGGTAATCTCAGCTTGAGATCTAGTTAAAAAAAACCAAACAACAGTATGCCAAGAGAAAAAGTGAAGGAAAGAAGTCAATAGACGTCTTCTGTGTCTGTCTACAATGGCATTCATCTCATCTACTTTCTACACAGTGCTTGTGTCTGAGCTACTCTTTAAGCTCTCTTTCAAGTCATTAGAGACAAATAGGCACTTTTAGGGACTGAGTCATCTCACCTGTTTTAGATAGAGACAGATGAATCGTACCTTAAAATTGTCTGTTTATCTCCAGCTGTTATAAAGGAAACACATGGCAATTTTCTCACACGTATTTTCTACACATCTGCAGGAGACATACAAACCTTCTAATTCCTCAGTCTACAATTATTTATACAATCATTTTTAACATTTTCTTCAAACTTTCTGCATAAATCCATCCACAGCAGCAGTAGGCCACCAAGGGATAGCTTTCGGTTTACGTCCGGTCCCGCCACGGTGGCCAGGCAGTGAAGGGTAGGGGCGCAGACCTCAGTGGGATGTGGGTGACACACAGATGGTGCCCTGGGGTGGCAGCTTGGGGGCCCTCCTCAGCACACGGCAAACGCAGCAGCCATGGACCTGGTGGGACCTGGGCTCTGCTACAGCTGCAGATTTACGGCACATTAAACCTCTGGCCATGCAGCTGCCAAAGGAAACATGAGCGGCCACGGTAGTTACGTTCTTTATAGGAAAGGAATAAGCACAAAAGGGCCATCTGATACCCCGCACGCTAATGTGTGAGTACTGTCTTATTAGTGACAAAAGAGATCTGAGGAACAGGCAGAGATGTGAAAACTAGTACTCCTGCTTTTTAAAGTATGTCAATAACTCTGTCTTCCTTAATCCTTCAGTTTTTCTCTTCCCCAGAAAAAAGTAAGAGTAACTTTTAGACTCATTGGGTTTAATATACCTTGAATTTAATAATACCAGGAGGATCTTAAAATGCTGTATTAATTATGGGCCAGATGTTATATGCAGTGCCAAGCTAAATTGATAGGACTGTTCAGGACTGTAACTGCTGTACCACAAAATTACGTGTTTGTAGTCAGCTCTCAGGGGAAGGGTAATGTGACGGGCAGCTACGTACCACTGAAAGAGAATTTTTGACCCAGGCAGACAGGGAAAATCTGTATGATTTTAAGAATTATGTTACTTTTTAAAGTCCCTCCTATACGACTTCTGGAAAGGATTTACACTTTGGTATTCAAGAACTGAACTAGGCATTTTGATCGGATTCACCTTGATCTGCTGCAACGTGCTCTGTACATTTATTGCTCTTTTTGGGTGCTGTTCAAGTGCCATGTTTGTATTTGGTTTATATATTGTACTTGAGGTTTTCAAATATTTCAAAAAACTGTGGACACCCAATTTCCATTAAAATGAATGAGAACTTTAAACCCTGTCTCTTCAGATGTCACTAAAAGCTCCTGAAGCTGCCTTTTAAAGCCCTGGACTATTATACAAAAATTATTAATTCCAGTATGCTGAATACTTTATTTCACCTTCTCTCCTTCCAAAATGAAAAAAAAAAATCACTTCTTTTGATGATTGCATGGCAACATATTTGTCTTGAATTTAGATTTTTTTCCATAACACAAAAGCCAAATGAAAATATTCTGCAGAGACTAGTGCCACTTTTCTTCAGAATCATCTAGCTTTGACATTCAAAAGAAAAGTAATCCTCTATCTTCTCTGTATTCCTAGCTTATGCAGCAAGCCACAAAACTGAAGCTTTTTCTTGGCTTCTCATTTTGTAGAAGACAGCAATATAAACACAAGTATGTAATGACATTATTATCAACTTATAACAATATAACTGTATGCATACAATACAGTGTATATACTATAATACTTATTACATATATTTTTATATAATGGTATAAGAATATTGCACAGCAGCTTTTATAACGCTTTCCCCCTCAGCGATGTAGATCCCCAACATTTTGTAAATCTGCAAGTAAAAGATTTGGAGCTATCAGCATGCTGAGTTACTAGGGATACCTGACTCCCCACATGGCATCTGATCTATTACACCCAATTTGTTCTATAATATAATCATACTTAACACATGGCCATTTGGATTTAGTGCCTCCCAATAAGCTCCTTCATCTAAACTTTTAATCAAGAGATTTTGCCCTGTATATAGTTTCATTTAAAAATCTTTGATATGACCAATAGGGAACTTGAAAAGTGCTTTCCTGGAGCAGCCTGTTTGTGTAAATGCTATGATCTGAAAAGGTCACTTGCAAAGAGAGGTGAAAGAATCCTAGTATTTACTGCGCTTTCTGGAATAACTGGGCCCAGATAGTAGGACCTCAGAAAATAGACCCTTGAGCAGTTCTGCAGAGAGGTGGTGCTGACTATCCTTCATGCTGTTCTGGTGTTGGGTTGATAGTATGGAGTTTTCTTCTGTATGGGGCCTCTCTTCCTCCATTAACGGCAGATGCAGAACAACTTCAAACTGGTCTTAAAATCTCTTTTTGTATTGGAGATGATGAAGATGGAGATGAGCCACTCTCAAAACAATTTCAGCATAGTTTTCTGTTTCTCTCAAACAATATGTACCCCATAACATTCTCAGGAATCAGGTGAAAAAAGAGATGAGACAGAGTCTGCTATAAAGGCCAATAAAAAGTAACACAAAGCTAGGGACCATACGCTCTCTCCATGCATGAAGGACAGTTGCATTGGACCCTACATGGTGAATAAAGTAATACATTCAGACTACAGCTGTGCTGGAGCCAGTTCAGTAGATCTGGCTGTTGAAATTACCGTGTGTGCCCAAATGGCTTTCGGCAGGCTCTCCACCTTGCTACAGGGTCTCCTCGGAATGGTGCTGTGCATAGTTAGCTCAGTTTGCAACTCCTCCTTTCCTGTTCTCCTTCCCTGCCTGCCAAAGTGTGAATCCAGAAGTCTCTGGCCCTGCAACAATTCTCCTCAGGTATTGAGGATTTAAAGTCAATAACAGAGAGAAATAGAAAAAAGAATAGACCTAAACTGAAAAGAAAACAAGCTTACTTTAACTGCAATCAGAAATGCTTAAGAGGTATGTAGCCAACCATCTATGTATCTGTGTAGCAACTATCTTGACATGCAGAGCCAGGTGCCGTTTCCTTGTTGGAAATGGTCTCTGTGCAGTGTTTATTACCATGCCATCTCCTCTCCTTTCCTGTCATGCGCTTATGGCCAGACAGAGCATGAAACATCTACCAGGCCCCTGAAAAAAGTGGAAGGTGGGTGGCTATTATGAGCATACAGGGGGTCTCTCTTTTGCAAGTATTTATTTTTTATCCAATTACTTCTTCTTTGAATGTCCCCTGTCTAATATCGCTTGGGGATAGCCTGGCAAACAGTGCTGTTGTGTTTTCATTTCCAGCGCTATCCATGACAAGGCTTGTGAGTCAGCGCCCCGAGGTGCCCAGGTCCCAGCTCTGCATATTAGCTGGCATGTTCTGGGCTATGAAATAGAGCTGAGCCATGGGGATGCAAATCTCAAGAGATGGGGAGGATGGACAGACGAAGTCTGTGACTCCTTAAGTGGCCCAACACTGGGCCACGGTTGGACTCGATGATCCTAAGGGTCTTTTCCAACCTAAATGATTCTATGATTCTAACATGAGCTATCAGAGCTTTTGAGCAAGGGGCTTAATAGGGGTTCAACAACATTGAGATTGGACCATGTGGTTGGACCATGGCAAGGAAAGACTCTGGAGAGCGCTGTTTGTTTATTAGAGGAGTGGGGCATAACCTCAGTAAGGTTGGAAAAGTCTTTCATATTGCTCTTCTTTGTCCTAATTCATTGACATAATGAGACAGCACAACTGCTATGACTATTGGTACATATATATTAGAGTGACTAGAAGCCAGGAATAATTATTTCATTCTCTGAAGGATATCAACCTCTGGGAGGATTCAGAAGGACATGCACATACCTAAGTGGATAAAAAGATCAGGACACAGGTCCAGTGCCTAATCCATATGCAAAGTTTTGTTCACACCTAACAGACCCAGGTAACATGGAACACACATCAGAGCAAGGTAAGGGGTGGAGGAGGTGGCTCTGTCTGCCTTTTGTGAAGGGGGCTAATGGTCGGAGCAGTCCCTCAGACAGAGAGTTTGCCATAATGAGTTGCTCTTACCAACAGAGGCCTTTCTGTCAAGTTTATCTTTTTCAATATCAAAGTCTGTGGATCTAATAACGCGGCTCTTATCATTTTGATTGAGTGCGTGAATACAAAATACGATTTAAGCAAACACATTGCGGAGCTTGATTCCAACGCTGAGGCCACAAGCTTTTGCATAGTGTCCTCCTGCGTAAACCCAGGCTTTCTTTTCCCACTCTGGGGCTAGGTCTTCAGAAACATGAAAAGTGCAGTTTTCAGAGGGAGGCTGGGTGATCCTGCTGTAAGTATTGCAGTAAGAAGGTGTGAATGGCGCTGAGAGTTTTCCAGGAAAGGAAACACAGAAGGCAATTGAAAACGTTTTTTGGTTGCAAAGATTTAACATAGGATTAATTGCTTTAAGCATTGCCTTGTAAGATCTCCCACTTTGACAGAGCTTTAGTAGCTGGAGTAGGGAGGAAACTCACTGGATTGTCTCTTGCAGCTCTTCATACTAAAGGAAGCATAAAATGCTAAAATTCAATTGCACTTGGATAGGAAACTTGTAAAGGAGAACTTCCTTGATGGAAAATAAGATTTGTGGGAAGTGTGGCTATTGTGGGAGATAAAGAATAGTTAATACATTTGAGGGGGGAAAAAAAAGGAAAAGTTCACATTTTTCTGTCAGTTAACACCAAATGCTCAGCCAAAGGAAAAAAGGTATGGATTAAGCGGAAGACTGCCAAAGTTAGTTAAAGCTTATCATTCACATATTGCCTAGAAAATGTCATCCGTTACTATCCTAATTATTCCATATTTGGGCTGTCTGGCATTCAGCAACAAGTCATTAGCAAGATAGAAAAGCTGCTATTGCAGTACGGTCTGAACTCTTCTGGAAAAAGCTTGCAAAACAATGAATAGCACAGAAAAAGTGAGCAAGATGTTCCCCTTTCCCCAGGCTCCCAGAGAGCAGAGGTACATGATATGAAGCTGAGATAACCTGAATCCATTTCAAAATCTGTTTAAAAATATGAAGATTGAAAATACTGTGCAACTCTCTCCTACAACAGTGAGGCCAGGAGCTAATTGAGAGGATGTTATTTCTTTTACTCTCTACTAGGAGTTCAGGCAGAGGAGACCAAAAGGAAAGTCGAGCTACTGTCCCACAGTAGGATGTAAGGATGACCTCTGTTGCTAATTCAACATGCAAAGACTCAGCTGTTGTACCGTTACTGGGGAGAAACGCGTCCCGTTTTCACAGTACGAACTGCACATACCAAAGACGGTGCTGTTGATCTTCACTTTCCCCCACGCCCCTGCACTGCATAGTGTTACTCTCTTTCTTTCTACGTGCGATGTGGCTGATCCTTGTTCTTTGCAACGGTAGATGCTATTTAGCAGCAGTTTTCCATGATGCGGAGCTGGCTGCCATCTGAAGATTTGTCTGACATGTTTCTGCTGCCCTGTCTCCTCATCTACTCTCAGCTGTTTAATATAACTAAACTGGCCATCGAATGTGGGGTTGAGGGGCCTCTCATCTGACATGTACATCAGCTGTCTGGGAGAACATCGCTTACGGGAGTATTACTGCAGCACTCAATACGTGACAGGACTGTGAATAATGGGCTAATCACATTGTATGATTATTTATACCAGCAACGGCACAAAAGTCAGTGCAGGAGGAATTGGGAAGTCGCATTCCTTGGTAACGATAAACTGCCCATGTTTTACAGAAGTACAAAAAATTGGTGATGACAGCTGGGTGGCACCTAGTTACTCTGAAGCCAGATGCCTTCTGTATTCCAGATATGCTGTCCTTTAATCTCCTGTGAGCTGTGCTGGATTTTACTCTGCTCTGTGTGACTTCATCTCTTGCCGTGACACTCCGAGACGGCCTCCTGCTGAGGTAGCAGAATTGGTCTGCAGGCTTCAGAGCTGTGTTGTCAATACACACGGCTGGGCCAGTCTATTTTCTAGTGCGGTGAGACTGCAGAAGGACTTCCATTTTCTTTTTACTGGTGGTCAGGCCAAATTGCCTGACAGCATTATTGAAACATTAATTAATGTGCTGTGCATCCTCTTCTGTGTGCACAATGACTACTCGACTGCCAGCAGGTTCCAGGCCATGTCTTTACAACCTTTCATTTAGCACAGAGGCTCTGGGGGAGGCAGGAGGGAACATAGCTCCCGGGATATTATTGCTATTCCACCTACTAAGGGTTCTTCTGCACTGGAAGAACATTCTTTTGGTAATTATGTATGATTTGCAAATAATAAGCTATCTTGGAGTGAGTCAACTCTGAACAAACATAAATATGTGAAAAGGCGTTTTAAGCCGTGTCTCCACAAATCTTTACATGTAGGAAGCTTGAATGTGACGTTTGATCCAGTAATCATTCTGAGACTGATTAAGGTCAGACACATAAGCCATAGTAGGTGCAGACTCAGACCACTCTATAGTTGACTAGCTATTTTCCTGAGAAATTTCTGACCTAAGTGTGTGACAGAAGCTTTCTCTTTTAAATAACTTTATGAATGTTTGCTGGCATGGCAAACCAAAAGAACAAGATACAATAGCCTCTTGGTATAAATCTCTGTTAATGAGATCAGGACTAGAAACCTCATTGTTCAGCTCACATTCTGTCTGAACGCAATCTGCTTCTCAAATTATAAATCAGGGGCAAGACACTGTACCATTGTGTAACCCTACACCCCGGCTCTGGAATGTTTCCTAGTCACAAGGGGATTGTCATCATTTCATTTACAAGAGAACTATCAAACAGGCTTGGAACATATTTGGTCTACAACCCCCCCTCAAACGAAGACAAATCCCCCTCATCCCTTGCAGCAGAGTATTTTTGTAGCAACCACACAGAAGTGAGCATTATAGTGTGCCACATCCTGAAATCTAAAAACAGAAGAGAGTGCTAATAAAACATAAGCAGTGCTAATTACTAAGGATTAAGAATTTGTTTATGCATGGCCTGTAGATGTCCAATCCCTCTAGAAAACAAGCACACACATTTGTAATAAGATCATTTAATTGAAAGGTTTAGTTGTGCCTGCAAAAGCTCATTGTGCGTGCAAAGGCTCTGCCACCCCACAAGACCTTCCAGCACATTCTGCTTCAGAAAGCAGATCCCTTCGGACTGTTTCAGACAGTCAGACAGGGACTTCATCTCAGGGTGCAAATGGTGCACTAGTTTCGAGAGGTCTGAAGGACATAATTGCTTTCACATTTTCATCCAGCTTTCTAACAATCCAAGGAAAAGGGGAAAGACTTACTGTATTTGTTACTGGCTTAGGAGCTGTCTAGGAAATCCCAAGCTCGCTCTGCAGCTCCACCGAATGTAGGCCATTACACACTTAACCTAAACAGACAATCTTTATGGTCAGCCAAGTCACCTTTAATTTTTGGTAGTACTCAGGCTACAAGAAGGCACCCTGCGAAGGGAAAGAAGTTCACCCTTAGCAATCTGTGGTCTGTCTCCCTAGCTCTGTCTGCTGTTAAGAGCAATATCATGAAAGGCGTGTGTAAATACCCATCCTTCCCCCCAGATCCCTGCTAGCTGAAACCTCCTTGTGCTGCTCTCAACTACTGAGAACGTCTGTGTTGGTACTGCCACAGCAGCTGTGCGAAGCAGCACCATACAGCTCTGTTCTCCAAAGGGAGATTGTGGGCATGGGCTGACTAGAAAACAGAGATAAGTGTGGTGACGTGAATAACTAAGAGGAAATAACTGCAGCAAACCAACCATATGGTCTCTGAAGGCCATGTTCTCCGGTGCCAAAACCTTTGCCTACAGCTGACAACAGAGTTCAGCCCTCTTGAATAGATCATGCAAATAATTTTTGCTTTTCATTAGATGGCCAAACTGAGAAATAAGAAGGGGAAATAATTTCCACTGGCAAGACTTGACCAAAATATTTAAATGGACTTGAAACTAAACATTTCACATAGCTTTTGACTAATCTGATTAAGCTAAATTTAGTCTCAAAACCTTATCTTGAAGTGAAAAGTCAGACTTCTAAATATGAACAGAAATATTTCAACTTTACTGATTTTTTTTCTTTGATCAAAACTTTGCTGAGTATGAAGTATTTCAGGAGCATTTCCTTCTTTAGAAATAAATGTTTTTATTTATTTCCATTTGCTTAATGGCACAGTTCTTCAGTGACCATCAAATAACAGACAGTGGTCTCTTCTAGTGACATTTTTACCTAACTGCGTGATGGCACAAACTTAAAGAGATTCAGCATCTGTTAGAGTCTTATCTCAGCACCAGTAGGAAAGATTAAATATAAACAGACATTGCTGAAAATTGGACAAGAGGCATAGGAAAGCTCTTTTCCTCTTCCACTTCTCTTCTCTCTTGTCTTCCTCTTCTCTTCTCTTCTCTTCTCTTCTTTTCCCTTTTTTCTTTTCTTTCTTTTTCTGCCACTCTGAAAGAACATGAGCTATTGGATACAGATTAAATAAAAACATTGAACAATTCCTTCCTTCTCAAAATAAACACAAAATTAATATAGACAATAATAGAGACTATATATGTAGTAGAGACTATGTATGTAGATTTGTGTCACCTGTAGCCACTTCTGTCACCTGGATCATTGCCACCATTGTTATTGGCTTGGGTTTTATATTCAATATAGAAGGAATCCTGCAGCTATGATTTGAAATACAATTCCAAAAACATTCTGGAGTCATCTCTAGTTATATGGGATCAAATTCACTGTGGGTGAGTTCTCTTTTATAACAGCAGTGGCATTAGAGCAGGAATCATTATGATCCAGACTATTATGAATATTATGATGAGGATGATTAAAGGATATGGAACCTTCTGTCTGCTTCATCTAGCAGATTTAAGTGTTTTCCTGTATTTGATGACAGGTGAGTCTGATTATTCCCACACACCAACAGCCACATTTTGGATGTCACTCCCTGTATTCTCTCTGCCCATATTTTGCTGATTCCTTTTCTAATGTGCATCATCACTCCTGTTTTGTCTGCAGAATTTGATGGCATCTGTCAGGTTCTCCTCCCCAGCAGGAGCTTTACCACAGCTTCTCCCACACAGCTCAAGGCCTGTGTACTAAATACTGGCCTAATACAGGTAAATGAAGATTTCAAGGGTGCCTTTTAGTCTCAAAGGCTTTGAGGTATGCTCAGCACTCAGTCCTAATAGCCTATGGACAAGTCTTCACTGCTGCAATTTTACACAAAAGTTGGCTGCCCCCAAAACACTGTCATAAAGTGAAGGTTTACTTGCACCCCTTTTGGCTGCAAAACATAGTGTTTAAAATGTTTGAGACATGGAGCGCAGCTGTCAATAGTGGCTGTGCAAAGGCCTTCATGCCTTCACAAGGCTGCAGTTCTGTTTCCCTGTGAATCCAGTAGCTACAGAAAATACTTTTTCCCCATGAAATCAAATAGGCCAGGAGCAGTGGCTGGAGGAAGAAGGTGTCTGACCTCTTCCAGTGCCCCTCTTCCCTCCCATTACTGCTGCAGTTCTTGCCACCACCAAGACCTTATCAACCAGCACAGGCAAGGACCCCGCTGCCTGATGCCCCTGGCTGCCAGAAAGCTCCAGAAGAGTATGGGGAATCGGAGTCTTGTTCAGAAACCCCAGGCTGCTGTGGCAGCTCCAGCTGCAGCCCAGCCAGTCCTTGTCTCCCTGCCTGTCCCTGCCAGCACTGAGGACATGGCGCAGTCCCCATGTGGCTGCAGCTTCACCCATCCTTCACACCCATAGCACCTTCGTGCCTGTCACCACCGCCTCGAGTGCCAACAGCAGGCAGGGGCCCTTCCCACCCTGATCAGGAGGCCTCAGGTCCACTGCCTCCAGCCACCCTAAAACCTAGCTGGGGTGCTGTGGGTGGTGGCTATCAGCCTGGGGTGCCCTCCCAGATGTGGAGGTAGATAATCTTCCTGACAGTGGAGGCCGCTGCACAGGAGACAGAGGAGAGGGTGGACCTTGGCAGGCATGCTTTCACATCCTGCAAACCCCCGATGGGGAGTAAAGATTGCGTTAATCTCAGCCCCCTTGTTCTAACCTTGGCATTCTCCTGGCCACCTCTGTGCTCCAGAGACACCCTCATCTGGCTTTGCTCTGCCGCCATGTGCAACCCATTTGGGACGTTGTGCCTGGCTGCTGCCTTGTGTTACCTGACGGGCTGAAGACCATGCTGTGTACGCTATTGTAACTTTTCCTGAGTAAAGCTGGAACGGGTTTATCATTACATGCTCCGTACAGCCAGAGGGGTGTTGTGGAGCTGCCATCTCGTGCTGAAGTCTTGCCTTCATTTGACCCTGGAGCCTTACTGCTTGTTTGCAGATCTCCGATTTGTACAGTGTTCATCCCAATCAAGTTTGCCTGGGCATTGCAGTAATATAAGTAAAATATTATGCCACAGTAATGTAAGTAAAACATTATAAAAAATTGATTTATCTTATAAATCAATGATTTATGGATGGGGCAATTTTCTCAGAGTGTTGCGGCTCAAGGAGCACATTAGACTAAGAGAGAAGCTGCGTGTAAAGCAGCAAATTTCTTTCCAAGAAGAGCAACATGTTTGCTTTCGGTGAAATGTGAAAGTTTAATCTTATCAATGAAAAATTAATTTTGTGCTCTGTATGACTCCATGTGACCTGTTGGTCTTTAACCTTTTTCTTAAAGTGTACTTCGTCGCATGGGACAGGGTGTGTACTGAGGACACGTGGTTATTTTTTGGGACCATTTGCACGTCATTCTCTGTAAGAGCACTGAGATGCAGTTGCACCTGGAACCACCCCTACGGGTGGTGAATTAAGTTGAAATTCAGGCGCATAGGTGCACATTTAAAGGTTTACGTTCTGTTTTTTTTTTTTTAATTTAGGCTTGTATGGGAAACCATAACTTTAACCCGGTTTTCATGTTTTCGTACTAAAATTTTATTGTAGAAAGAATGAGGACTAATTTCTTTAAAAAGCAGCAAAAATGGTAGGCAGAGTGAAGAGTTTTTGAAAGAAACCTAAGGTATGCAAATTTAAATATGCTTGCTGATTGAAACCAAGCTTGTTGATTTCAACATAGTTACTTTTCTTCATACCTGAAAAATAAAATTAAGCCTTAAAATGAAGCCTTTCTTTTTAAATTTCTATGTCATGACTAGAAAAGCCTGGAAACACCAATCTGATGAATAACCATCAGCTAATGGGAAGAAAATAATTTGTTGGCTCTTCACAAGTGCTCAGAATCCAGCAGTTGTCTCTGGGTCCACTCCTGTAGTGCACATTCCTGATGTCCGAGAGTCACGCTGTTTAGACACTTAAACAAAAACTATCCTATCATTTTGTCAAAAGAGCCAAAGTGACCTAGGAAACAAAGTTATTATCTTTGAGTTGAAGCCTGTAACCCTAAGTCAAATAACTTGTTTGAAAATATTTTCCTAGAAACTTAAATGCAGGCACCTAAAAAAAAAAAAATCTCTCCATGTAATTAAGAGAGGAAGCTGACGCACAGGCTTTGCTTTTGCCACTTAAACCGATTAACAGGAGAAGAAACCTGGTTAAGCTGGTGCTCTTGCTTGCTGACTAGCAGGGTTGTTTTTGATCCACGGCCTCTGGTATTTGGATTGTTTGCTTTCCCTTCTCTTAATCTCTGTGGGGAAACTTTCCCTCGCTATTTAAATATTAAATCCTCGCCATACTGGAATGTCGCAGTGTATTGCATACAAACAGAGATATAAGGGCTCAGTATTTTCAGTGCCAACCAATTTTGAGTTCCAACTCAGAAGGCCTTTGTTCATTTGCTGTGAGGATACACACACATCTTTTGCTGGGAATTTTACATGTATTTGAGCACCAAAGACCCAGTAAGTACTGACACATCAGAATCCTTTAGGCATGTGGACTGCAGCTATGGTTTCCCTTTTCTGGGAGCAGCGTCAGGACAGACTGCAACAGCGATCGTAAGACGCCAAGTTTCTGCAGTTTTGATGTTTAAATACAGTTTATCTTAACGGGCTCCAGACCGAAGCCAGCCCCTTCCAGCCTACTGGGTTTTTCCTCCAAAGACGTTGCAATGCCTAGCTAGAGGAGAAAGGTAGCATTATTCCATTCTTCAAAACATTGTTTTGAAAAAAACAATCTTTCCCTAAACCAGCTTTGTAAAATTTCATTTGCTAACTATTTGCTACATATGTAGCTCACCTTAGTCTTGGCTGACACCACGCACCGGCAGTTGGCTCTAATCCCCTGATAAATTCTCCACTGTTACGATGGGCACATGTTTTCCTCTTCTCTCCTTTTTACAGGCTGGTTCCCTCCTAAGCAATGGCAGCACTTATTACAGATAATGCTGTGATGATCTTGGTATGATGGGGAGTAACAGTGTTTTAAAAATACTTTTGCAAAATAGTAATTCGATTGCTTCTTTTAGGAAGAAGCACTCCATTCAGAGAAATGCCAGTGCCCTTCCGAGTGCGCATTCCCGCAGTTGCACTGGTACAGCACTGAGCCTGCTCCTGAAATGCAACTCTCCCAAGCTCCCTTACGCTTTAACAAAGCCTAGCAATGACACCGTGTGGGGTTCGGGCACATCTCCGCTGCAAATATGTTAGTGCTTAAGCCCCCCGACTAACCCCACAATTGTTACTGTATAGCTACAATGGGAAAATCAGGCGCCTAATACGGAGTTACAAATCCAGAGATTTAGTAAATTGCTTTTATTGCTTCCTGCAGCTAATTACCAGCTTAGATTTGTTGACCAGTTCTGTGCATTGTACGTTTCTTCTACAGCTTGCTGTAATGTTTATCTACTTTGTACAGGAACAGCAGAGGAAGAGCAAAAGAGAGGAAGTTTAAAAGTTACTGCTCCTTAGCAATTAACTAACTACACAGATTTAGGTATCATGCTAATTAACTAACAAAAGGCCTTTAATCTAGAACTGACATAACAACGCAGACAGGTTTATCACCAAACATGCCAAATCTATGGACATGTTAATTATCACGTTACAGAGGAATTTAAAGTCGAGGGATCGATGTATAATCTGCCAATCCAATCTGTCCCTCCAAAATAACCACTTGCAAAGAAAACTGCAAGTGCATCTAGCTCTGCAGAAAGACACTCAGACATGTTCTTAGTCTATACATGCTTATGCAGAATATATTAATGTTTGGCTCCATCTGGGCATCTTAAACACAGGAATGGAGTCCTCCTCTCCAGGCCGGTTGTCCCCTTTCCTTCCTAGTAACTTGCATTACATAGAGATTGTGTAATATAGATTGCAAAGGTAAAGCTGATCAGGAAAACTAAAACCCAGCTTTTGCTGATAAGCTAGCTGGGTGCTTATGGTTTTGTGTTTCTAGAATAATTGTTTTAGCCTAAAGCTGACATTGATGTAGAGAGGTTTCCCTACAGGCTTCAAGTGAAAGTGCATCTACATACCATTAGATGTATGTTTCCTCCCAAAGCACCCTTCTTTCTAATTCCCTGACAATTTCAGCCTGGGGTTCTTTACATGAGGGACAATTCCTTTTCAAGTGCAAGTGTTGGTAAATGTTGTTGGGAAAATCTGGAGAACAGGAATCTCCAACAAATTCAACATGAACTGCAGGAGCACGTGCTAGGAGAAGTATGATGTTGGGAGCACAGTCAGTTTTAGAGCCACCAGATGTAGCTGCTGAATAAGGGCAACGCACAGTCTGCAGTAATCTGCAATACAGCAACCCATATAAAGATAAAAGGTGAAATTCCATGTGTTATTTACTGATAAACAAATCACTTTTACAATATATATTTTACAGTGTAATAGAATCTATTTAGTGAATCTTAAAAAACATGAGAAGTTAGGAAGGCAGTTTACACATAATCTAAGTAGCAAACTATTTGTTTTCCTTTCACTTTAATTACAGGTACAGGAAATTTATACAGCCAATACAAACACTGAAAATGTGAAGTATTTTCATTCTTTTCATTTTACAACAAAGTGCATAATAAAATAGACTTAATTATCCTAAAAATGCTTACCAGTCAATTGACATTCATTATTTAAGTTACTGTCTTCATCTTTACTTTGTTGCTGATTTTGTAGTGTCAAACAGTATATACATTACATAGAAAGTACATTAAGCTGCAATATCCTGGAGCAGATAATGTCAGTATCTCCTGCACAATTGGAATTGATTGCTAGCTGAGGCATTCTGGTACTGCTGTGAGGCTATTGTAGTGTTCACCAAAGGGGAGGACATACATTGCTGAATACTCTGTAACAAAACGGAGGATAATAAGATATACATGTATATAAACAGAAATGTGATTACGCAAAATATAACATTCAAGAAACATCAACTTATGATATCATGTGATCTGCTTTCCATTATATAAACAACTGTGCACCTTCATCTGGATTTAGAGGTTGGTATTACAGGGTACAATGCCATTCACAGGAATTCCTGAGTGACTATCCATACTGGATTTGAATGCTCTGAAACTAGGAGAGCTGAAGCGGGTTGTTCTCTTGGTGAAGTAAAAATTCAAAATCCCATTACTTCTCATAGCAGAAGACTTGATGAAATCTCAGTTACCTATACTTTTTCTGCAGCTGGGAACTTGTATGACAGTTGTTCCCTCTTATCATCAAGAAGAATTCCAAGCCAGTGCCTGAGATCTGAATGTGTATCTACAGCTGGACACCTGTTTAAATGCTTATGTATATACTTGTAGGGAAAGAAAAGTCTTCAATGTCCATCAGAGAACTTACAGTTCCAGAGACTGGACAGCCTGAGTAATGTCTAGTGTTTATATCTTATTCATGAAACAAAAATCTTGTAGATGAAGAATTAGCAGGAGAAAGCTTTGTCACAGACCAGCCAGCCAAGAAGTCTAACTACTGAAAGCCAGGAAAATGCATTGGTGAGGGGAACAGCCTTTTTTTTTTTCTTTTTTAAGTAGGACAGGCTATAAAGAAAGCCTCAGAGAACATACAAGCTCAAAAATGCTTTAGTAAAATACAGTTAGGTCCAATAAAGGTAGCTGTACTACACTAATTGCTGAAAAATACAAAATTTACAAGTTGTTTAGCCATAAAGAATTCAGTTTGTAAGACAGGAGGCAGAAGAGAGGAAGCTGAGGTTCCAAGTCACACCTACTACTAGGATTCACAAGAAGAGAGGTAATGATATGCTCTGTGTTCTTTTCACAGTCCCACTTCAAAACCAGACAATCCTTTTCAGTTTAGGAGCCTGGATACTTTTCTGGGGTTTTTCAGTCTCAAACTCAGTAAGTGTCAAAAGCTTTCTGAATAAAGAGTATTTTCTCTAACATTTTTGGTAACAGTGAAGTATATGATATATGTGAAAATATATAAAATATGTGAAGTATACAGTCATCTGTCCGTACTCTTTCCTCAGTACAAATACATAGTAAAGGAGGAGACTAAGAATACAGAATTATAAATACTAACTCCTGCATTATAAACTGAACATTGGAAATGTAAATTTTGTACTTCGGACACTCATCTGCCTATCCAGTTCTTTATATTCCAGGTATCATGATTATTTTGTTTCAAACTCACAAAATCTAGAATATATGAAACAGAATACAAGCACCTATTGAAGAGAGGTAATATCTATCACTTACAGAACATGGCATATCTGCAGGTCAACGTAAGAATTCATTGTATTACCAATTATTTTACGCACTGCCATGCATCATTCCCCCTTTCATCTCTACGTTATTAAGAAATACAAATTAATTATGAGCTGTATGTAGTTCAAATGGATCCTGCTACATTACTATTCCTTAAAAGTTCTTGGAACGTCCTGGACTTCACAAACGTTTTCAGATTCCAACAGGAAAATGAAGCCAGAGGATGAGGTAGTATGCTGTAAACTGTTCAAGCCTGTTTACAGGACTATAAAGTTCATACGTGTATTTTTTTTTAGCATAAATAGGAATATGAAAATTTGGCAAGCCAGTTGAACAGATTTATGTCAATATTTTCAATTATATTTTTACTATAAAATAAGCCATAATGTCAGTTTGTAGGAATTAAAACTGAACATATTTAAATTAAATACTTACTAAAGGGGTGATTATCTGCAAAACATTTGAAGCAGATGGGTGTCTGGTAATGGCTTCTTGAACATCTAAAAATAGCATAATAGTATATGATAAATATTAGGTAAACCAAATACTACAATAGAAATATGATTCACAGTCAAATATTCGACACAAAACTTCCCAAAGATTGTAGAAAAGTAGCTTAACAGCACTGTTCTTTTACCCCTACCAACAGCTGCTGAAGTATATGCCCTATCAGTATTTTTAAAGTTTGCAGCTAGATATTATTATCTGAACAACAAATTTAGTGTCAATAAAGAAATCTAAAGCTAGAGAAAAGAATGCCAGCTACTCTAAGCTGGCAAGAAAAATTCCAGACTTAGGATTCCAGTTCCAGATTGGCTAGTGACTAACTGTTATTCATTAAAAAGACTTCTATGAAGGTACACTGACACTTTTAGTCACTTAATTTGGTAACATGTGAAAACAGAGCCAAAAAAGGAGTTCAAAAAGGTCACGGTTTAAAAAAGCAATGCACTTACATGACAACCAAGTACTTAACAACACTTTACTGACTTACAGGTACACATTTACATGTACTTACATGTCCTGTAAGTCTACCTGTAAAAATTCACAGCTTCTTATTACCAATTTTAATTCCCAAATAATTAGGCAAGCTAATTACATTTCCAAGATACACACACAAATATATATATGTATTACATTAATTTTCACAGTTCATTTGCAGTCAGTTCACTCCTATGATTCTTTCATTGTTTCTTTCATATTCCTTATGTACTTTTCTTACAGTTTGCATAGTTTTCCTTTTCACACTTTGCAAACTTCAGCTTTCTAGCTCCTAGTTCCTTTGCTGCATTTTTGCTTTGCCTCTATTTCTTTATTCCTCTGTTATTTATACAGCAATTTCTTTTCAATTTTCTTGTATTTCTCTTTTCATATCTACTTTCTTAACCTGAGCACATCATACTAAAACTGCTCTCTGACAAAAGATGAAATTCTTCACTTCTATTTGCCTGGAAGCAATAACCATGAGGTACGATACAATGAAAGTCTGAACCACTGTTTGATGGAAGCAGGAATTGTAAGCTACAGCTGCAGAAAGTGTCTAGGTGGTTGCACAGATCTTTTATTCTGCTGTTGCAGTTTACAGGAAACTGAAGCCTTTTTTCTTCAAGTTAAGCAATCTACCATCTGATGTAGAAACTTATGGATACTGTGCAGGAGCTTAATAAGTCCTGGTTTCCTTTGGTTCCAGTCAATAGGGAGGTAAACATAGGTAACCTGACCAGGAAACGGTGCAGTCCGCAAGGAAAAGAAGTCGAATAGTAAAATAAAATCATCGGACTTCAAGAAAGCAGACGCTTATAAACTCAAATAATTGGCATGTAAAATTTTATATGAAAAAAGTCCAAGGAAAACATAAAATTCAGGATAGTTGGCAGTTCCATAAACAGCAAAAATGGCAAACAGAAGTTATTCCAATGATATGGAAAGCCAAGCAGTCCAGTGAAGAGACCACATGGACTGAGGCACAAGGTCCCTGTTGATTTCAAATACAGGATGGAGCACACAAAATGCAGAAACTATGTCAAGCCAGTGAGAATTTTTATGAAAGACCTGTATGATCATGTAGGTCAAAGCAAATACTAACCATTATGTATAGTAGCAAGAGTCCCAAAAAGTACGCTTGTTCTATGAACATGTTAGTTATAACAGGATGACAAATGAAAGTGTTAGCTAACTAATCATTGGAGAGAAAAAATTATCAAGAAGCACAGACTTTTTCCCCACATTCTTCAGTAAAAAGTCAACTGCGATGGGACAGCTCATATAAAAAAAACCCAGTATAAAGCAGGTAAGAAATCAGCCTGGCATAGGGAAAGAATAGGTTGGAGAACGCTCAGATAAGTCTGAGATTTTTAAAATAGTTGTTCAAGTGATATTCACATAAACATTCAGATTTGGCTGCAGCAATCTCAGAACTGTGACCTTTAAGAATTCATGGAGAAGAGGAACATCCTAAAAGACTAGAAGAAAGGAAATGAAAAGCCATTCATTATAAAGGGTTCTATTTGCAAAAATATAGGGTGTATAATATAAAGTGTAATTATTTGCAAAATTAATTGCAAAAAAATTAGGATGGATAAACATTGGAACAGATTCCCAAGTGAGGCTGATACATCTGTATCTGTACACTTTAAGGAACAGTTTTGACAAACATCTGTTAGAAACGACAGCTACAGCTGAGCTGAGACAGTTTCCGAAGGTGTCCTGCAGTCATATTTTGAATTATTTTTTTGACCAAGGCAAAGTCATCATTATTTTAAATTAATTTCATTGCCTCTAAGAAAGATTTCATGATTTTGATCTCCTGTTTTGCTACATTTAGTAAAGAATAATATGAAGAAAATAAGAAACATGTTCTATCACGGGATTCATTTTTTTAATCCAAATTAATCCATGACAACAAAATGTAGAGTTACTTAATCACTTGATGTAGGATCCTATTTATTATCAAACTTACTTTGTAGCCTTTGATTGAGATGATCAAGAGACTGGAAAATCTTCTGTTCTTCTACTGAAAGTGCACTCATGCCTAGACACGGGGCCCTGTTAAGCAGCAGGGGCTGTCTGGCTGGTTGCACACTGTCCATAGCTGCCAGGATTTCATCTTCTGCAACTGGTCTACTTGCTAATTTTTCTGCCATAAGAAACTGAACAGTGCTTTCTGAAACTGAAGAGATTACAGGGGTAACTTCAAATGAGAAGTGCTCATGACATTTAAATGTACTGCTTACTTTCATGACTATAGGTCTGTGAGACACACAAATTCCCATTAAGAGATCAAAAAGGTGGCAAAGCCAAGAAGCACAACATGTTAGAAAATGACATAATCAGGATCACTAATGCATCTTACAGTTTGCACCAGAGCAAGTTCTACCGATTTTGGAAATGTGTAACGATAGCAAACAATAGCTGTCATAGAATCATAGAATCATAAAGGTTGGAAAAGACCTCTGAGATCATCTAGTCCAACCGTCAACCCAACACCACCATGCCTACTAAACCATGTCTCGAAGTGCAACATCTACACATTTTTTGAATACCTCCAGGGATGGGGACTCCACCACCTCCCTGGGCAGCCTATTCCAATGCCTCACCACTCTTTCAGGAAAGAAATTTTTCCTAATATCCAATCTGATTCTCCCCTGGCACAACTTGAGGCCATTACCTCTCATCCTATCGCTGGTTACTTGGACAAAAAGACCAACATCCTCCTCACTACAATGTCCTTTCAGGTAGTTGTAGAGAGCGATAAGGTCTCCCCTCAGCCTCCACTTCTCCAGACTAAACAACCCCAGTTCCCTCAGCCACTTCTCATAAGGCTTGTTCTCCAGACCCTTCACCAGCTTCGTTGCCCTTCTCTGGACATGCTCCAACACCTCAATATCCTTCTTATAGTGAGGGGCCCAAAACTGAACACAGTATTTGAGGTNGGAGATCAGGTTGGTCAAGCAAGAGCTGCCTTTCATGAACCCATGCTGGCTGGGCCTGATCCCCTGGTTGTTGTGAATGTGCTTATTGAGCGTACTCAAGATGAACTGTTCCATAATCTTCGCCAGCACTGAGGTTAGACTGACAGGCCTGTAGTTCCCCAGTTACGTATGATACATACAGCTACCATACAGTTAAATACAAACAGGAATAGAATGAAACTTGACTATATGTTGTAACGCATTTATAAAACCATCAATATAGCGACACATGATGCTACTTCTTACATGTTTGTGAAAAAAAAAAAAAAGACATAAGTGATGTTACACAGTGGATATATTAGGTCACTACTTTATGTATAACAAAGAATTGAATTGAGACTTGTTACTATACCTTCATCAGACTTATAGGTGTTATTCATATTTTGTACTGGATCAAATGCAGATTGAACAGGACTCAGCTGGACAGTACATAACGAATTCTATCAAAAATAGTATAAGAGTATTTTAAGTGCAATTTACAGTAACTATACTACTTTCTGAACGTTTTTATTTATTATTCCATATTACTAAATGTTTTCAAATGCAAAAATATTAGTGTATACCAATAGTGATGTATTCTAGTTGGTTCTATTGTTTGCATTAGTAGCAAGTTAATCACATTGATTCAAAAATAGGTGACACTGAACAAATCTTTGATATTCCTGAAACTCTTTCCATTTTGAGGATAAATAAGCTTTTTAAAATAGATTTAATATTTACCTGTGAACGATAAGTAGGCTTCCATCTTTTACAGGCTACACTTTGTCTTCTGTGTTCTGAAAAAGCTCTGTGTTTATTTTCATGGTTGTCAAAAACCTGTTTTTGTCTTGTAACAGGAACAACACCTTAAATGACACGCATACAAAAATAAACCAAAAATGTGTAAAAAACATAATAAAGATAGTAGTAGCAAAGCTGATAATGGTGAGCAAATGTCTCTGTCCAAATTTAGATGTTTAACTTGTGTATGTTTACATCTGATCTCCCTAAATGTATTTTCTTACAGTGAAAAGAGAGAAACAGGCTCTTCTAAGGCATATTTAATTTCACATTAGCATAGGACTATAAGAAACTGATGTGGATTGTATGTGCACATTTGTAAGCAGGTTAAGTGAAGCCTCACTTTGAATGCTAGAAATAAAGATGGTCAGTAAAAAAATACAAGGTGGTCTCACCAAGTAAGAGGGAAAATGAACAGTGAACTATGATATAACAAATATGGAATAATGTGCTAAAAAGTAACCTTTGCGAAAATAAGTTGCATTTAGAGAATAATCTTAAAGTCTAATTGTCCAACACAGTAAATGTCTGTTGCAAACATGCTGTAGCTTATACCTTAATAGATTCAAACATTTGTTAGGAGTACATAGCACCATGCAGAAAACATGCAATAGTGCACACAGGTTACTTGATTCACAGAATCACAGAATGGTAGAGGTGGGAAGGGACCTCTCAGGGTCATCACGTCCAACGTCCCTGCTATAGAAAGGCCATCTAGAGCTGGTAGCCCATGACCATGTCCAGATGGCTTTTGAGTATCTCCAAGGATGGAGACTCCACACTGGGCAACCTGTGCCAGTGCTCAGTCACCCTCACAGTAAAAAAGTTTTTCCTGACGTTCAGAGTGCTTCAGTTTATGCCCATTGCCTCTGATCCTGCCACTGGGCACCACTGAAAAGAGCCTGGCTCTGTCCTCTTTGCACCCTCCCTTCAGGTATTTATAGACATTAATAAGATCCCCCATGGCCTTCTGCAGGCTGAACAGTCCTGGCTCTCTCAGCCTTTCCTCCTAAGAGAGATGCTCCAGTCCCTTCATCATCTTTGTGGGCCTTCATGGGACTGTCTCCAGTCTGTCCATGTCTCTCTTGTACTGAGGAGCTCAGAACTGGGCACAGTCCTCCAGGTGTGGCCTCACAGGTTTGATTTGAATGCAAAGTCATGGTTTAAAACCTTAGTTCTACAGCTTGGGATTTTGTAGTTAATCTTACTAATTTATACATCCGTATACTAATTTTAATGACAATGCTGCTGTATAGTATTTTCCCTCGGCTAGAGAGGCCTAATCTAGGCACTGTACATCAAATTTATCTCAGTTTTGTCTGGTGTAATAATACATTTTCAAAATTAAAGCGTGAAGTTTCAAAATTAAAATTAAGTTCTTAATTAAACTTTAATGCATACAAACTGGAGATGCAAATCAGCATTTTCATGTGCAACTCAGGAATCTACATATCCAAGGAGATATTATATTCTCATTTGTAAACAGTTACTTGATTTCTAAATGCAGTTACTTGATTTATACTTAGGAAGATAAATTACCTATTTATTTACATAATAAATATTTACATGTGCAGCTTAATGTACAGTTCATGATTAGACCAAGAGGTCTTTTAGTGAGTTGAACAGAATTTTATTTCTTTAGTTGTTATTACAGTGATATTTAACAAAGCAGAATTCTTACCATTTGCAGAAAAAGAAAACAATTCATTGATCCTAGAAGCAGATTTGAAACTAGTCTTCTGGCTGCTGCCATCAATAGTAACATGGGACACATTAGCTTTAAAAGGTTGCCATTTAGTTATATGTGAATTATTGTAATGTGACACATGGTGCTCGACAGTGCCTGAAAAGAAAAGGAAATGTGATCATGTTATATTGAATACGGGGGAAAATTGAAAAAGAAGCAAAGAAGAAACCCCTTATTGTGTTAGTAATCACATAATGTTTTACTGAAAAATAACGACCAAAGTTGCTCTATTGATACGGATCAACACTTGATTTAATTACTTTGAAAGACATGCCAGAACTATGCCTAGGAAAAGACTCCTTTGAGAAGTGTAAGACAAAAATATAATAAGCAACAGTATCTTTAAGGGCATGAGATACTGAGCAGTCTACTCCTGTTTCTCTATAAGCATGTGAAGTAGTCCCATATTTGTCACAGGCTAAACGTTAAATGTATTTTTAAAGCATTTTACTGACTGAACACCAAAGGACTTAAAATAATTCTAATATCCAGCTACAGTATAATATGTGTCAGCCAGAAGATAAACCACTTGAAGCCTGGAAGCCCAATTTAAGGAAGATCCTCAGGGGCAACAATTTTATTTATTCATCTTGTTCTCACTTATTCTTTCTGGACAATTGGCCAAGCATTGCAGCAGATCACCTTTGCTGCGGTGTCCTCACAGACCTCACTGAACTCTGTTACAGTGCCACAGCAGATATTTTGCTGAAGAACAATGCAGTATTCAGTCTCTCATAGCAAGCACTTCAGGACAAAGACCATGGTGATCTATGTGCATTTGCAGGCAATAGAACAAAGAATAGTAAGTCATTAAGCCTCATCTAGAGTATTTAAAATAAAGAAGACTTGCACAACAGATATCTAAGCAGATACTGAGAGAGGGCCACCCACCCAAATTTTAAAAAGAGGTTACTCAGCTCTTCCTCTAAAAGAGCTGGAGCTGTGTGGCACTGGGGATGTAACATTTAAAGTTGCAGTGAAGACACTATTAGCAGTGCACACAACTTTGACCCAGCAAATTTCCCCGATTCATTGATCTGATGTGCAAATAAGGACATCAAGAGGCAAGTACCTCTGCTGGAGGCGAGGCATGGTAATGCAAGACTTCATTCATTTCCAATGTAAAATCAAACAGTCACACACATATCTTAAGCTCATCTGTTTGACTTTGAACTGGAATGGACAAGCAGGTGACATTTCTCATTTCCCACCCTTGCTTTAGGCCAAGAATATTCACCTACCTCTGCTCTTACACAACAGAGCTGTTCTTAAAACTATGTATTACTGTAGATAAACCTAGAAAATTAGCTTTTTTAAGTTATGGGAATTACTTATTTTGCTAGAAAGTATCTTTGAGGTGCATGGCCAATCCTCGGCGTGATCCCAGTATGTTAAGTGGTTTGGAGTGCTGCTGGTACCTGGAGCAGGGTCTACAGCTTCAGGAGCGCTGCCTCCAGCTGCAGCCCTCAATAGGAAGCAAACCAGCATACAACATAGGAATTGCAAGCACAAAGATGCCGTCAGTGCCCAAGGCACAGAATATAGCTAGGCTGCAGAGGAGAAACAAGGCGAATCAAAAAACATGAAACGTATTTTGAAATGCAAAAACCAGGAGATTAAAGAATATTTTCCCAAAATTTCTTATGCGTCTTTCCTCTGCCTTTCCAATCAATCTCTGCATCATATTGTTCCCAAGGTGAATTTTTAATAAAATGCAGGATTGGTCCTAAAATTTCTTAAAATTCTTTATAAATCAGACACACTTTGTGGCACGGCAAAATTTGTCTGGTAGAAGCTCTTTATTTTTAAACTTAAATTTAATTTTTTGGAGCGTTAATGGCATTTCTGGGACTAAACTTAATCATTTCAGGCATTTACAGTGTCAGCATTTAAAAACATGAGAGATCTACATTTCTTTCACTCTCAGGTGGCAGTGACTGTCAGACAACTAGCTATGAGTCCCAGTTACCTTGTAAAACTTGCTCATATAAACTTACTCACTTCCTCCTATATCATTATTTAGACCACCTGTCACATCTGCTCATTAGTCAGGAATATAATCTCAGGGAAAATACTACCTTTTCATTTAATATTGTAGAGAGCTATTAAAAATGGGGATTGACATTTGAGAGGCCTCTGGGCACCACTAGAATAGAAACGACAATGACAAATGGTGTGAACTTGTTAAAACTGGCTGTATTGTGTGAATGGACGAAAGGCTGGATGTTTTAACTGAAAACAAATTTGTGATGTAACTGAAAAAGACTTTCTTCTGAACATCCCCCCACCCCAAACTCAGAAACATGACTCTTACCGGTAGCAGCGTCTTTCGGAGCTCGGGCAGCATCCGCTCCTCGCCAGGAGGTACTTGTTTTTCCAGCTGCTGGGATATGATGGAGATGTAATCCGTTTTCTGCGTTACCAGGTCTTCTTTCCGTGCAGGTTACTGAACGATCCTGACAGGCACGTGTCTGAGCACTATTTACAGAACAAGTATTTTTTGCCCAGGGTTCGCGTTTGGCCATGCTGCAGCCAGGTGTAGGTATCGCAGTGGCCACGTCCGAACAACAAGTAACACCACCACTGTTTTCTGTACCATTTCTATTTAAAACCTGATCTGCTGACAAAACATGCCTTTCATTGAAATCATTCCTGCTTGTAGTGGTAGCTTGAAGAATTGAAGGCAGCCGTGGCTGACACCCAGGGCGGGCTGTGTTTTTGCCACTTCTGTTTCCCGGCAGAGGTGCGGATGGTGGGTGAGGTGCTAGCAATTCCCCTGGAGTTTTTGGAGTTTTGTTGGCTTCAGTGGCCGACTGCAGTTGCATTATAATGCCTGTTCTCTTCTTCGGCCTACAACTGGGCTGGGCTCCTACAGATCTTGGTCTTCTAGTTATTTTTGCCTTATTTTTGAGTTGATTAACTTCATTAGTTTTAGAATTATTACTACAGACTAGGGATTTACTTTCATCTTTTGAGACCATCCAAGTTTTTTTAGCAGAAAAGGATCCAGTAGACATAAACATATTCAGAGGCATGCATTCTTTATTTGATTCTTCAGTATTAACATTTGGTTTTGATACATGAGAGTTTTCCTGATGGTTTTTTAAGAACATGGGGTTTGAAGGTTGAGCAACAATACTTAAATTAGTCTTAGGAACATTACTTGTAGTTTGAACATATTGCAGCTGTTCAGAAGATATTTCACTGGTGTTTTTTTCATAGCATTTTTCATTATTTTCTATTATTATCTGGTCAATTTGATCACACCACCTGAGGTTTCTATTGTATTTTTCATTTTCTGTGCACTTCTTTTTCATTTTTGCCAGTTCTAAACTGTCTCTGACAGAAGACACAGGTCGAGTTGCAAAACTTACCCCATGGTTCATAACCACAGCTTTGAAATGACTGGGTTCATATTTAGATTCCTTCTTTAAGATACTTGTGACTAATCTTGCTCTTTTTCTTTCAAGAATATTGTTTTTCAGGGTTTTGTGCTGTGCAGGAGAGCTAGAATTTAACTCTGTATCAGACACCAGTGACATAGTTTCTACAGTATTTCCCTTTTCTTCCTCCATGTTATTCTGTTGCTTAACATCACACAGAACTGAGGCATTTGGTGTGTCCTGAAATGAAGATGATCCTGGATTAATGTTATCAATACATTTAATATTTCCTCCTTTTGTTTCAGTAATTTTTCCTGAGGTATTTTTTAAAAACTCCATACTGATGTTTTTGTCCTTTGGTAATGTATCAGCTGTGCTGGGAATGCCAGTGGAACATCCCTGGTTAGGAAATAAGATTATAGATGTTGCAATAGGTTGACTGGAGGTTTGCACAGATACAGTTCTTTTTTGCGGGGTCATTTTAAAACTCTGATCTTGCATCAGATCCTCAACTCTTTCTCCTGGAACAGAGTCAGGGCTGGCCCAGGTTTTGCTAGGATTGAAAACAGGATGACCAGTGGCTAACGTGCCAGCCATTCCAGAAGATGGCTTGCTTCTTTCTTCTTTCACATTTTGCAGAAAACTAAATGCATTATTTAGAGATTGCTTACCAAAGGTAGAGAACTCTGCAGGTTTTTTTTCAGATCTGTGAGAAACAGATGATTCCTCTTTTGAATTGTTTACATGTTCAGCAGGAGTTAGAACATTATGTTTAGCTAAAAGATCATGAATAGGTAAGTTATGGTTGTTTTGGGAATCTACATTTCGCAGACAATTATTTAGATGCATATTTTTAGGAGAACTACTTTGAGCTGTATAAAGCAAACCATTCTTCCTAGTCTGTGATTTTTCTGGATCATACAGGGCACAGTCACACTGCATAGTCAAAGATGATTCACTTGGTGTTGTGTAATTTCCATTTTGTTCTCCAGCCTCAAGACTGTCAAGGCTTGACAAGCTTTCTGAATCATCTGTTTTCTTGACTTCTCGATGAAAATTCTGAAATACAGGCAAAACCCCAGACTGTTACATTTATCAGAAATGGTTTTTTTGCTTATGCTAATTTTTCATTAGCTTAGGCTAAAATACAATCAATATTGACCCTGGTGTTTTTACAATTTGGGGCATAGCACCACAAGTGTTTCCACCAAGTCAAAATTTACCCGTGTTCAATTGCAAAAGAAAATTATGTGGTTTGGGCATGAAATTCAGAGGAAAGAGCTGCATAGTTCAACAAATTTAATCCTAAGTTTTATATCAGGAACATATAAAAAGGAACATGATTTGTCTAAACAACATTACTGTTTCTGGATTGCCATATGGCACAGGACGGTTTTTGTACTCTAACATGTAAGGGAGTGCACAAAATGAAAGAGAATGCATAAAAATGCAGATTTGGTAGTGGATCTGCCCCAAACTGGAATTTTTCCATACTAGACTAATATGTTTATTTTCATACAAAGTGCCTTGAGGGATTAGGATTTAAACCTTTCATGGCAAACACAGAAAACATCCCTCAGCTACCATAATCACAGTGATTAAAACCCCCTCCCCCTAGTGAAACCCTCCCTTCTCATCTGTCAGAAAAAAGAAAGTATCAGCTGATCTGTGAGGGCAGATCAGATCTAAGGGCATAGGGAGGCCTCATCCACTCCCCCAGCTTCGTCAGACGCTAATGTAGTGATGAATAAGAGCAACAGGCACCATACGAATTGCCGGTGAGATGACTTCATGTATGTACTATGTAGGCATTTTCCTTACTCACACTTCTCCATTCAAACATGGAGATGCCTGATGTGGTTTTAAATACATGCTTTTCTTTAAGTTCAAGATTTGAAAGTACACATAAACATCAGAAAACATGCACATCAACTATTCTCACATTCCTGTACACTCCTTCTCTCTCTGCCCCTTCCACACAACTGAGCAGCTAAGTCATTTTATACCAGATGCTGGAAAAAATCATGGTGAAAAACTAAGAGAAGCTGCATTAGATATGCAATCTTATGCAATGAATTTTTTTCTTTGTTATCAGTGACTTTAAATGGAAAGTGTTTCAAGTAGCAAAATCTGTTAACCTAGATAAGTAATTATATATCCCCTGACAATTACAATAGAATTAACATTTTGAAAACTTACTAAACAACGCATAAAAATAATCATCGAATAAGGACATATTTTTGTAGTAAAACTTTGTTTATTCTAATAAAATTGCTACACCATAATATTGCATAGTTCGTAGCTGTACAAATACTTTAAATTGCAGAATAAAAAGCTTAGTGAATCCTAAAAGACTTTTTATCATTGAACTAAATCTTATCTCGCACTAAATGTTCAGAGGTTGGTGCAGTCTTCCATTATAGTTATGACCTGAGATAAAGAAACTAAATAGAAGAACAAAGAACCAAGTGTAGGGAAAGATCCCTTTGGGGAACATTTTCAAACGAAAGCTATACAAACTGGTATCGTTCTAAAATAAAAGAATAAATAATGCTTTGTCAGTTATTTATTAACCTTTATGTTTGGCTAAGTTATATTGTTAACCTCTGCTTGAACTTCACCAAACAAGAGTTTCCTGTACCAGGCCAAATTTAAGAAATAACTTTGAAATTTTCAGATGGGGAAAAAACAGTAAAAAGAAATTACAAGTGTCAGGCTTACTTGTCTAATCTGGGAACTGCACCTGCCTGTATAGCTTAACATGTGTTTCTAACTTAGATGACTAAGTTAAATAGAAGAAACATTTTGTAAGGATTGATTTTAAAAAACCTGTTCCGATAGCAGGTTAGCTCCATCTGGTAAATATGGGGGGGGATGCAAAAAAAATTGCAACTTTTAAAAATTAAGATCAAAAAATGCTACCCAGTTGTGCTCCAGAGGCTGAAAAAGCTGAAAATAGGCTTGATCCTCATGGGAACACAAAATCTCAGTTGAGGCAACCTCCAGAAACAAGTTAGGAACTAAAGATTAAAGAAGGTTTCCTCATTTAAACACATACTCACTTTTACTTAGTTCATGCAAATTTAGTTAATATACATGTATTTTGTTGCATCATACAATTTCATCATTCTCATTAAAATATTTACGTATTTTATTTCCATTTCCAGCCTACTCTATAATGAAAGTGAATGTCACATTTTCTTGTAAAAATGCATAACTAGAACGACTTATGCAGACCTCAAAAAGTATTCAACAATTATTAATTCTTTTTTAGTGGTCAGTAGCGACAGGGAGATAAACCTGGAAAGCCCAATGATTTAATTTGATTTAATCTGTGAGAATACTATAGGATGATAAAGAAACAAAAATGTTCATAGAGTGTACTCTTTTTATTGTTTGGATTTGCATATTGTTTCTGTTATATAAGTACAATTTATTGTATTGCCTGTTGCCTACATTATCTTGTGTCCTCACACATGAGATCTAAACCCAGCCTGTCCACATACTTGATACTCTGGAAAAGGGAACACTTATGAGGAGTTAAAGAGGTCACTTTTATGTCTAAAGACAGAACAGCTGTGTCAAGCAATTCCATTTCAGTAAAGCACTAAAACATGAGTCTAAGAAATCTATCATGAGGCCAATGAAAGAAGAACATTCAAACACGTAAAATTTTAAGAGAACCCGACAAGAGAATTTTCTGCCAAAGGACTCTGTCAGAACGCCGTTACACTAAGGAGCTGCTATAGGTATATTTGACATTTTCTGCAAAAGAAGTGTTGACTGTACACAATTCCAAGAGGTGAATGGCAACACTCTTCTGAAGGTAAGTGATGGAAAAATGCTACCTACTCTAAAAACTCAGGCCCCTCACCTCTTACGCTACTTGCCATTTTTGATAATTTTTACTGGTTTATTTACAGGAGTTCTTTGTGTGCTAGATGTGTGTATATATAATGTTATACTTCACATTCATTGTGAAGTAAAAGACACCAATGGTCATACAGATGCAAAGCTACCTCTCAATGCCAGTGAGGTACCTAAACACTTTTACTGATTTTGAGTTTATCTACTATGGAATGGGAAAGTCCATTAGAAAATTAATAACTCTTCTCTATGCGAGTTTGGAAAACACAAAATACATGGCATTACACAACACTGATTTCACAGCAGATTTGGGAAGACCCAAGAAAGCAAATGTCACCGAGGCAGGATTTTGGTGCTTATGTTACACGAGAGATGCAGAATACTCTGCCAAACCTACCAAAGAAGCCATGGAGATGTAGGATGACCAGAGAACAGTTTCCTACCAACACCCCTATCTTTCCCAGGCTAACTGCTAGGTGCCTGATTTCTGCTCAAGCTATCTGGGATACAGAAACTAGCTATCTGTGAACCTGAGTATTTAAAAGGACCCAATTTGCTTGTTTTGAAAATTATTACAGGATGCTAGAAACACAGTTTCAAACCCCTTGGGATAAAAAGAACTCAAGTTTCCAATTTCTTCGTCACTCAAGTACTTCAGCAAGCAGTAATGAAGGACTTTTAAAAATAAGTGATCTGAACACTGAGTGCCAGGGTTTCACTCTGACTTCCAGTTTTAATGAATTCCTGAGATAAATGTACATAACTGTGTAGGAAGCAGGTTTTCAGCTAAACAGTTCTCTCTGCTGCTTTCTGTTAATTAATTGAGCATCTCAGTATTCAGAGTGCTGGTTCTCAGGATCCTCACTCCAGGTGCATAACTCTCTCACAGACTAACCTAGTCATTCAGCTCCAGAAGTGGAATTCATAATGCTAGTTTTTAAATACTATTAAAATCATTAAGTGATTAAATGTTGAGACACTGACCACCACAATACATTAGTCCCTTTTTTGTTTCTAACCCACTAATAAATTTGCTTTGAACAGGCACCATCCACTCTGCACGTTTAAGAGATGGGGTCACGCAAAAATAACATGGGACTGCACAACTGAAAACAATGATAAGGCAAACAGACATGGAGAAAACATAGGCATGCATATGCAGTATTCATTCTAGAAGTTTTTAACTCAATGGCTTAACTAATAATCATTTTAATGTTATGACATAATTTAATGAGCAAATTAATAGTTCTTTACAATCTATGTTATATTCAATGTCATTTTGGTTACCCTGAAAACGGAGAAAGGATATCAGCTAAAACTTATCCATTTTCATTTTGGAATTTGCAGGCTGTAGGAGAAATGATGTTTTAAAAATATTTTGTAGATGCAGCTATTTCTAGACAATACTTCAGAAACAGAAATGAAGGGGAAAGAATTCTCAGAGATTTTTTTCCATTTTAAAGAAAAGAAATAATCTGCCCTCTCACTGACGGTTAAGGTCTGAATGATGAGACTCAATGTCCTGAAATTATTCTTTTCAGAAAAGCTTTCCAACAAAGTCTGATTTATGGGGAAGGAAGGAAAGAATAACTGATGGAGGAAAGTATTTCTTTGTCTTCTAGAAAGCTCAGAATCTGTCTTCCTGGTTTATTTTTATTCAGATTTTGATGTAAAATACACGAATAAGGCAAAGCATTAGGGTTGACAGATTTGAACGAGCTGGACTTGTAGCATCAGAAAAAAATTATTAATACTATTTGACCAGTACAGTCCTCCTACAAGACCCATAATTATACAGTGTGTGAGTATAATTTCTAAAATAATCCCCAGTTCAGCTGAGGAACTATCCTACCAGGTCTCTCTGACTTGCTAAAAAATTAGTATACATTTTTGCAGTCTAAAGAGCATTACTTTTTCTTTTAGCAATGTAAATAAATTGCAAAGACGGACAGCTTTTAGCATGTTTCCACTCTGTCCTGTGAACTGCACGGCAACAACCAAGGCAGAAGGTGGATTTATATTAGGAAATCCTAAAGGTCAGATACATAAATACTTTTAGATCATAGAATATCCTGAGTTGGAAGGGACTCACGAGGATCATCAAGTCCAAATCCTGACTCCACACAAGGCAACCTAAAAGTTAAACCATATATCTAAGAGCATTTTTGCAAATATATATTTATACCTCTCTAGAAATAAGTTTATCTAATGAGACAGTTTCCTGTATTTGCCAGCATTCACTGCATGCTTCATTGATATAATCACTTGGCTTGAAAAAAATATTTTGTGACTGTTACATGTTACCTGTTTTACAAATTCCATTTTTTCGATCAGGTATTTTTCAAGACATACATTCCTCTTAAGAACTTCACAGTGTACAAGATTTCAGCAGCTACCTTGCCTTCAACAGCCTATTCAATTTAAAGGCTGGTATTTTTTTTTTTCTTGCCACTGTTTGAAACAGCGTAATTCTTTGAGTTGTTTGTCACAAGATCTTTCACTCTCCTGGGTCCCAGTTACTCTCTGCTTATTCCTGTCCTCTGAATTCTGTGCGTCTGGTTTAATGCTTTACTTCCCAGCTGGTGAGCCATCCTTCCTTATGGAGCTATGCCAGTATCAGGCATAAACTGCACAGCAAAGCTCAAGCTACTAAATCCCACAGAAGTGCTGCTGGGGATTTATAATAATTAATACAGTACAAAATTTTAAAAAGTGACTAAGTTTCTGTGTACCCAGGCCACCATGAGCCTGCTAGGACAGAAGCAGAATACTGGAAGAAAAAAACAGTTAAATTCTATTTTGCTTTCCACTTCACAAAAAGAGGTTTCTCTCTTTAAAAAAAAAAACACACAGCACTGCCATCTTCAAAGGGGTAGAATTACTCTGGACAGTGATACTTTAATCTTGATGAGAAAGCAATAGATTTCCCAACATCCCCCTGAGGCATTAGAATATACTATCTGTGACAATACCAAGTTATCATAATATAATATAGCATCCTGACAGACAAGTATCCGCAGACTTTTGTATCTTCCACTCCCTTCCTCCAAGCAAACATTTTATTATTACCATAACTGCAGTAAACTAAAGATCAGTTACTGTTATTTCTTCCTCTGCTCCTCTCCTTTAACTACATTTATGAACAATTTATTCTGTCCCAGTAAAACAAATCACTTAAAAATATCTGTGAAGTATGGTAAAAATAATATAGTGAATAGCTATATATAAATATTTCATAGATACATATATATAGAAAGGGAGAGAGATAAATGTGTATGAATGTAAAACCAAAAATGGTGTCATGTTAATCACAGAATGCTTTGGGTTGGAAGGGACCTTTAGAGGTCATCTAGCCCAATGCCCTTGTAGTGAGCAGGGACATCTTTAATTAAATCAGGTTGCTCAGAGTCCCGTCCAACCTGACTTTGAATGCTTTCCAGGGACGGGGCCTCCACCACCTCTCTGGGCAACCCATTCCAGTGTTTCACCACCTTCATTGTAAAAAAATTTCTTCCTTATATCCAGTCTAAGTCTACCTTCCTTTAGTTTAAAACTGTTACACTTTGTCCTATCACAACAGGCCTTGCTAAAAAGATTGTCCCCATCTTTCCTATAGGTCCCCTGTAAGAACTGAAAGGCCACAACAGGGTCTTCCTGCAGCCTTCTCTTCTCCATGCTGAACAACCCCAACTCTCTCAGCCTGTCCTTGTAGGAGAGGTGCTCCATCCCTCGGATCACGTTTGTGGACCTCTTCTGGATGTGCTCCAACAGTTC
>VZTL01049021.1:40926-63847 GCA_013400535.1 Scopus umbretta
GATCTTCCCAGGCACAGAGGTGAGGCTGACAGGTCGGTAGTTCCCAGGATCCTCCTTTCTTCCCTTTTTAAAAATGGGCACAATGGTTCCCTTCTTCCAGTCACTAGGGACTTCACCTGACTGCCATGACTTTTCAAATATTATGGGGAGTGGCTTGGCAACTACATCCACCAATTCCCTCAGGACTCTGGGATGCATCTCATCAGGTCCCATAGACTTATGTATGTTCGGGTTCCTCAGGTGGTCACGAAGCTGATCTTCCCTTACAGTGGGAGGGGCTTTACGCCCCTGGTCCCCATCTTGTGGTCCATCAACTCAGGAGGGGCGAGGAGAGAGGATGCCAGTGAAGACTGGGGCAAAAAAGTTGTTGAGTACCTCAGCTTTCTCCTTGTCTGTTGATATTAGGTTGCCATTCTTGTTCATCAAGGGTGGGTACGCTTTCTTTGACCTTTCTTTTCTGGTTGACATACCTGTAGAAGCCCTTCTTTTATTTTTTGCATCCCATATGTTAATGTGTATGGCCATTCTTATGAAAAAGTATACATTTGTAAAGGAGAAACAGGTATATATTAGATGACAGTTCTCAATTTCCTTGTTCCTGTGGTTTGTGAGCTATGCTGTATGTATAACAATCCTAACTTACCCATGAGCAGTCTTATTAATGTATTAATCTACCTGTGAAACAAACTATTTTGTGCTGAAAATGCTGTGTCAGCTTTAATCCTACATTATCCACCTGTTCAAGCAGGGCTTTCAATTGACGCAAGACACTCTTCAAATGACTGAACATCCAGATTGCCAGATATGAAGATTGTAATGCCATTTTATACAGCACAGGCTTGGAATAAACTACTATTTCACATTAAAAAAAATACTCTTGAGGAATACACAATCTAAACAAATTTGAGTATTTTGGTAAAATAATTTAGTCTGGAGATACATTTCAATTTGCCTTTATAGAAAATGTGAATTTTGGATTAGTAAAATAAGGTGGATTATAGTGGTATGTTGCAATATTGGTTACAAAGCCAATAAAAACTGACACCCCCTGATCTTGCCAAAAGGACAATTAGTAGGGAAATCACTCAAGTTTGTCATACAATTTAAGTGATCAACATAATAGATGTTAACATTCACAGTTATAAGTAAAAAATGGCCAACATTTCTAGATTTAAGACCATAGAAACCTCTTTTAAGTCTTTGAATGGTCTCTTCAAAATAAAATCTGACTTCAGTTCCAATGCCATTTTATCCCAACCCTCCCCTTAAGAGTCTGTTTTCCCACTAACTAGCCCTGAGCATTCTACAAGTTCTTGAAACCTGGGAGAGACTACAGGGGCCCTCCTTTTTTCCATGCTGGTCCTGTCTATGCCTCTGAACACTTAGACTGACACAATACACCTTGCAGAAGGAACCCCTGTTTAACTCATTCCAGTCATACTACAAATGGGCTTGAAAATGAATTCGGTTTTTCCATCAGTTACCCGAAACGCCTCCATTTCATATATACAGTCCAACCTCAAAAGCCTAACAACACAAAACCAGCTAAGAATCATACAGGTCAACTCACTCATGACAGTATGGATATGTCCATTTCTATGTGTCTGCAGCATCTGCTGCTTGCATTCAGTGGAACATCACTTAGAAAATATTCTTCATTATTTCTCAGAGACTTAATACTATATGTAACATATATATAAACACACTCAGTATAATAGGCTACAAAATTTTATTGTATGCGAGATAATGTAATAATAATTCTCTGACTTCATGGCTTGGGGTGCAATTTCTGAGAAATTATATCTGTATTCCAGTCCATGTTTCAATAAATATTGAAGCATTTTTTACCAAGGGGAACAGTATCCATAGAAAGACTGAGTACTTCAATGGCTGCAAAATTTGCTTGGAAAAAAAGGAGAGCCAAGGTAAAATTCCTGCTTAAAATCAGTCAGAAAGGGATTTAAATTTGGATTTCACAGATACCACTTGAATAACCTAATTATGGTCATATAAAGGAGGAAAGAGGAAACTACAACCTCCATGTTGTAATCTATACCTATTTTGTCTGTGAATTAGCTCTTGTTTCCAAGTATTTTGTTTAAAAAGTGAAACAATAGAGATAAAATGTTACATCAATGTTGTGGTTCAACCCCAATCGGCAACTCAGCACCACCCAGCTGCTCACTCACCCTCTCCGCCCTGGTCGGATGGCAGAGAGAACTGGGGGAAAAAAAAACTCATGGGTTGAGATAAAGGCAGTTTAACAGGATAGCAGAGAAAGAGAAAATAATAATAATAATGATAAAAGAATATACAAAACAAGTGATGCACAATGCCATTGCTCACCACCCGCTGACCGATGCCCAGCCAGGCCCCGAGCAGCGATCGCTGCCCCCCGGCCAACTCCCCCCAGTTTCTATACTGAGCGTGACGCCATATGGTATGGAATAGCCCTTTGGGCAGGGTGGGTCAGCTGTCCTGGCTGTGCCCCCTCCCAGCTCCCTGTGCCCCTGGCAAGGCATGGGAAGTTAAAAAGTCCTTGACTAGACTAAACACTTCTGAGCAAAAACTAAAACATGAATGTGTTATCAGCATTGTTCTCATACTAAGTCTGAAACACAGCACTATAGCAGCTACTGGGAAGAAAATGAACCCTGAATTAAGCTGAAACCAGGACAGTCAATCAAACTGTTTAATTCAAACATAATGTATTTTTCTGGAAGACCATAAAAATAACTGTACTGGTCAAAACAATTTTGTATGGCCACAAAATTAAAGACATGTTGAAGAGAAAAAGATATATGAATAATACTATTCCATGTCACAGTTCAGCCATTTTAATGGAAATTTTCTAAATTATTCAGTTCAAGGCAGGTGCCAGCAGTGGAAAATTTCAACATAAACACAACATTTGGAAAAATGATAAGGCCTTGGGAGTAACGTCTTTTGGTGAAAAGCTGTGTGCACTTTTAGCTAAAGACCGTGCTACCAGCTCCACCTTAAAGATTTTATTTATACCTGCAACAAAACCAGGAGAGGACTGTGCAACAAGCCTTTTATCACAAATGATCTCAACAATATTAATTTCTTCAAAATTAACATACTTATGGACATATAACAAATAACAATGTGATGTACTGGCTCAGACATAACTGTTGCACAAAATAAAATCTACTGCTCTCAATATTTCAAACAAAACAATTTTGGAGAATGGTAGAAGGGTCACTAAAAACCTTGGCTTACTGCTGAAAGTATACAAATTTTTAGGGATGGACAGTAGGGAAAACACCAAATCTACTGGTAAGGGCCTACATAGAACTTTAGTAGCCTGTAGGAAAGAAAAGAATTTTAGGAATCTTTATTATCCTGCTGGGCCTGTAAAAACAGAAACAAAGAGAAGTCAAGGGATCTCAATGGATGGTTAGACTGCAAAGCATGTGCACAGAGAAACACTTGGACATTAGTTTCAGAAAGGCAAGCACTGTTGAAATTACTTTGGACAACAGACAGCAACAAGACTACTGAAGCCTATTCTTGTCAGTAAGAGTATTATAAATAATTATAAATTATAAATTGTATTAGTAAGAGTATTATAAATACTATTTCACATCACAGGAAGTCACAATGCACATGCACCCCAGCACAATCCAAGTATTAAACTTCCAAAACTCAGGCTTTAGAACAATGACAATAGCTTTCTTGACTGTTTTTCTAATCAGAGTCCAAAGCACGTAATTTCAAGACAGAAAGTCCAAATGTTTGAAGTATAAATATTTATAATTTGAAACTATTTATCAGAGGGAAGAAGCTGAGCAACCCCTAGTGGTAGCAGAAAAATACATTCTGGAAAAAAAAAGCAAAATTTTTTACAGGACGAAAGCATTTTCAAAAATACATTAATTTGTAAACACAAATTCCTGTGTTACATGCAGTGTCCAGAGCTGACCATAACATTTAGAAAAAACTACAAATAAAAATCATGCTTGACTCACAGCAGTTTTTCCCTAGAATTCAATTAGAATGTGATAATTGTGTTTGATAAAATACAGTACAATATAGTTGTCGTACAATATAGTTGTTTTACAGTATATTAAGAACAATATTTTAATACATTTTTCTTCAAAAAGATAGCATTTTTTTCCTAATTCTAAGATGTCCTGATGCAGCTACTGCCAAGTTCAGCATCATCATTTAGGGAGGGATTTGCAAAGACTATACCCATGTAACACGCAATGCAGTATTAAAAAAAAAAGAACAGCTCAGACCCTTTTGTATTTTGTTGGGAAGTGGTTATCTAGAATTCAGTTTTATCAGCTGTCTTCTATAAATTGCCAGTTGCTCTTCCTTCTTTTATGCTTGGAAATGAGACTGAACACTAATCAACAACCTTGCCAGTACAAACTGTACTTTCTCTCTTCTCAACCTTTTTTGAAATTTTCTCCAGTTGAGTGAAATTTTCTGTGTTAGCCATCAGCTGCTCAAGATTCTCACAAATACCCATCAGAACAAAAGAGGTACAAATACAGAGATGAATGTGCCTGAAAACATCAATATCAAAGAACTCAAAATATATCTGAGCTGTAGACAGTCTTTCAGAAGTTATCCATACAGATGTATTAAAAGAAAAAGCCCTTTCTCTGTTGCCACCAATGATCCCATGCCTCTAGCCCTCACCAATATAAAGGGATGGTGCTTCGTAGTATCAACATCATTTCAGATACCAGAAGTCCAGATACCAGTACATAATATTGTAAAATAAAAAAATGAGTCCAAAATTGTGTCCTCTTGTTTCCAAAAAAATGAAGTATTGAAGACAATGTTTCCAAAATCAAAGTCAACACTAGCAGACCTAAAATCACACTTAAAAGTGCAGTTACAAGAAATCACTTCGGAGCTCAGTTCTTGATTTTCACTGTGTTTCTAAGGTGACTTTTGAAACTGATTTTGGGAGTTGAGGCAGAAAGTAAATGGGCTTGTTCCTGGAACACCTGCATCTATTCCAAAGATGACAAAAAGGGATCTCAAGAGTCTTAAAGTCAATCCCTAAGAAATCACCACACATTGGGGAAAAAAAAGGAAACAAAAAAACCCACAATATTTGACCTATCATCATTATACTGCTACAGAATTTTGCACAGAGCTTTAACAATCAGCAAAGCAGAAACTTAAGTGCAAACTGCAAGCCACCAATTTGTTTGGAACTAGCACAAGACTCCTGTGACAGACTAAAGTCTAGCTACTTCAGAGCCAAGAAGTCTGACATACAAGTATTACGTTCACAGAAAGACATGACAGATATCTTGGAACAATTTGTGAAAATATTCTTACAAACATTTTTAAAGATCTCTGATTTCTTACTGAAAAATATGTATAATTTTACTTTAAATAATTTACTGGTAAGGCATAGTGCAGTGTGCCCTCAGGCACTGTCTACTTAGTAAAGTGTGCTTAACAGACCTTTCATTTTTATCACATTCAAGAAACTTTCTATTACATTTAAGAAGCATCATTTAATGAAACACATGAAAATATCATACCTCCAAGTTGCTGAGATGCTGTTTTTCAAGGAGTTGTTGCATTTCTTTCAGATTTCTCTGGAAGAGAAGTTGGTTACTATCCATATTTGTTCTACTGCTCTCTTGCATTGTTTTATCCCAGCCAACCATTGCTGAAATCTGCTTCTGATGGAAAGAACCGTTTCTAGATGCTGATGAGGATGAAGTGTCATCTGTGATTCTTGATGCAAGCAAATAACTTATTACTTTGGCTTATTTCTATGCATCAACTGTACACTTTTAAACATGTCCCTTTCCAAAAGTACACATCATTAATAAATGCCTGGCAAGTGAAGGACAGCTATATTATATGTAACTACAGGTGGTACTGTTAGTACTACCTAAAACTGTCCAACACTTTCCATTTTAAAATTTCTCTTCTGTTATTTATAAATAGACTTTTCTGATTGGATTGTTGGGTGACTGCCTCAGGCTGAATTATTCTGGAAAATGTCAGCCAACAGTTTGGTCATTTACAGAAATGGAACATGGAGGGTTTTTTTTAAAAAAAAAAAAAACCAACAAGCAAAATGACCTTTATTTTTCCATAAGGTTGGCTTATATAGAGGACAACTATATACTGATGCTGTCAGATATTCCCTTACTTCGAATAGCAAGAAAGCTTTGTACTATCTAGAGAGCCCAACTCTACTGATGACGTGTAATGTCAGTAATGTGGTACAATAAAGAATTTGTATTTGCTACCTGAGAAAAAAAATATCTTTGGAGTAGCTAGTGTAGCTGAGTATTGTGGTCAGAGTGAACCCAAGTTAAGACAGAGGAAACCACAGGTTTCTACATGATGAGAATTACCAAGAACCATGGGGCTGGTTGACATCCAGGAATAAAAGAAGCCAAGAAGCATGTGAAGCCAAATGAAAAGGAAAATGTGCAATCAGAGACTAGGAAGGCATGGAGTGTGTAACAAGAAATGTTCAAGAATAAAAAGCAGATAGAACTGGAACAAGGCTGGATAAGATCACTAGGAATAGGAACCAAGCTTTGGAGAACAAGAAGCAAGAACTAGGTAGATATCAAGGATGACAAAAACAAGAAACAAATAGCTTTAACCAATAAGAAAGGTAGGCCTTAAAAAAAAGCAAAAATAACCCACACACCAAAACCCACCTGCTGATAGGTAGATCAAACTTTGGTCTTCTGGAAGTATAATGTTACCAGGTTGCCAGCTATGCTTGACTGCCTAGGTGGAACAGTTTAGTGAAGGACACTGATCCTGTCTTTTGGCTCCAACCTGGTTCAGGGGCCCTAAATGCCTTTAGTCTGGCATATCCAAAGTGGCACTTACAGAAATCTCTCACCAGATCCATGCTTTAAGTTCTCAGTTTTTGAGTTCAATAGAGCCATCACCCTTACAATTGATTAGAAAGCCAAGCTTATGTCTCGCTGTTTTAGGATGAAGTATGTGTTGTACTCCACAATGATTACAAATGGTGGTAGAAGGAGAATAGATCTTGTAAACAGATTATCAGTATAAACTGTTATTTGTAAAATGGATATATCTTTACGAAAAAGGGGAGATCCAGCCTTTACTTTACCAGGTTGATCAGGTCCAATACTTGAAATGATACTTTGTCTCAGCAATCACTGCATTTTGAGTAACAAACCTAACTTTATTGTCCATTTAATAGGCAGATGCTTTCCAACATTCCCAGGATGCATTTCTCATATATAGTTCCTTAGCAGCGTCAGCGTGGTCCCTTAAATATTGCTCATTTGGGTGAAAGTGTTTAGCTAAATCTGTGGCAAAAGTGAACTTTTAGTCTATATGCAACTAAATACGAAATGATATTTCCACGTATTTCCTTCTTTCTTTTTTTTTTTAATTGGAATCTGGCCTGACAAGATGATCTACCATGCACGTTTCACCCATCCTCATTTTTAGTGAAGGTGATGGTGAGGATCATGGTTCCTGGCATATGTGGGCAATATGCAGTGTAGGAACTTATAAGAAGATATGACTATTTCAGGCCACACAGAGCTATCTTCCTTAACAGCTGGCACCCCTATTGAGCAAATCTGAACAGTGCAGTCACACAATACGTACACAGACCTCATTCTCCTCTGCTGCCTATCCAGCAGAGATGCATTATTAGGAAACATGTATTGTTCCTAGCTGGACATGGCTACCATATGCCTATTATATGTACAGAAGCTCAATAACCCCTTTCCTTAATTTATCTCCATTTCTTCAGCTTAAGTTTCCACAATTCCTTCTTTTGAGCCTTCATCTGTTTCATCCTTTTTCTGTATCTAAAATTATAGTCCCCGTTAAAACCAATCCCTTTTCTTTTTAGTACATCTGTGTCAAATGGGTAAATAGTCTAATGAGACCTTTTCTGTATTTATCATAACACAATTTTAGGACAATGGAAAATGGAAAATTTCATCCCAACAAGATTGTAAGATTTTATACACTACTCCAAAAAGGTCGGCTTAATTGCACTGACCCAAGAAGAGGTATGTATTTGGTGGAGTCTAAAAAGGAACTTATTATTTCTGATGATATGGCTGATAGCAAAAAAGGAGAACAACTTCTTATATTTATTTACAGAACTCAGAAAACTGCATTCTGTATTCTTTTGAATGGGAGATATACTCTCTAACCAAAACCATTCTGTATCTACCCACTTTTAAAGACTTTGTTACTGTGGACCAGACGGATATACACCTGGCCCCCCAAAAAATCTGGGTTTTTTTTGGGGGGGGGACCAGGGGAAAGTTTCTTGATATCTATTTGGACGTTCAGACCATTTATATTTCTAAAAGTTTCTACATTCCATCTTTTTTCAGAGAACATTTTTGATTCTTCATAATTAAGTTTCTATCCTAAGATCGAACCTAATCAAATACAAGTGTTTTTAAACACAAACAGGGAAATGTATCTTGCACAAAGAGCAGCACACCATTTACACACCTCATGTGCACACATCCCAATCCCTGTCAGCTAATGAGTTGATCAAAATCTTTGCTTCAGCGTTTAAGAACTAAACCATACTAGAAGCAGAGTAGCTCTGCTGCAAGGACAAAATACAATCTCTCACTCATTAGGTGTTCCAGGATTTTTTGCCTTTGTCTAAGAGGAGGTAATATGTCTCCATTGTTTAATTTAATTCTTTACAAATTTTTGAACATAGACATTGAGAATTCTACAATTTTATAAAATTCACCTATATCCAGTTGGGTCTGTAGCCATATTTATCTTGAATGCTTAATACAGTATTCATTTCTTCCCTTAAAAGGGCACTGTCAATGAATTCTATACATTCTGTTTCTGAGAGAGGGTGAATTCTAAACGATACAAGATTTTTGGTTTGAGTGTTTATAGAAGTATAAGAAGAGATAGAAATACAGAAAGGGATCTGCTACCTCATCTGAGTTAGTTATTAGCTATTCCAAAATTTCCAATTAAAGGGATTATCAGACATTTTTAAAGCTTTACAGCTCAGAACTGGTGAATTTTGAAGAACCTTCAACTTTGAGAACCTTCTCAAAATGCTTTTCTGTATCAAAGCTTACTTTGCTGTACTGATTTGCAAGACATTTATTTGCCCTCTAAGAGAATTTTGCACAATTTTTGGAACCAAGTCTGAAAACACAGAAATTCCACTTTTATGCCCAACACAAACTATGGCCCCCAGACCAAAACTAATAGGAACAACCCTGTACTAACATCTTCTGCAGAGGACCAGAAGAATCTATGCTGCACAACATGTGTTCGATTTGAATCTCCGTGCTTAGTAAGGGATTGTGTGAGATGCAGACAAAAATGCAGAGTATTTTCTGTCTCAAGGAGGAAGACAAACTGTTAGCATTAGAATAAGCAAAGCTTTATTTCATATTAATATGTATACCTTGCTCCTACACACAAACCTGTACTGCAATAACTTAGCTCTTTTTCCCTTATTACCATACCCTCAGTATTCTCTACATTCTCCTTCACCCACCCCAGATGGTTCCTACTCAAGCCTCCTAGTTACCAGCTGCGGAAGAGGCAGCACATTCTGTGGCAGGCTCCAAGACATTCGTGCGCTGTCTTATCCATACTAACTGGCTTGTGACCTGCCAATAGGCCAATGTAGACTCAACTTTTAAGCCTTTTGCATGCTGGGGCCACTTGTTTGAATAGTTTTTTTGTTGCTTAATTGCCAATTTCAAACTTGGAGAAATAGAGTAATCTTTGAGATTCTTAGTTCTCTGTCAAATTTGGTTACTAGGGGAACACAAACTGTAAAAGAATATGTGTATATATACATTTAATTTCCTTAGGAAATCAGGTTAAGAACACACTATCATTATTGCAGGATAGTGAATTTTTAAAATTATACAAATATAATACAAAGTGACAGCAATGTTATACTCTAAGAAATTAAGGAAATGGTAAGTGGTTTGAAGATGTCCTGAGAGAAAGCTGTGAACCCTTGAGGCACAAGGAGCAGTTTGAAGAAAGACGAAAAATAAAGAAACAAACGATAAAAGCAGGGGGAAGAGTCACTGAGCTGCTGTCCTTTATCAAGCCTATGAGTGAACTGAGACAAACAATCAGGAACCCTGAGACAGGGTTCAGAAACATCTACATTTTTTGCTATCATTTCAACTTATATTTAGCAGGTAGATTTTTTGCTTGTTTGTTTTTATGGCTGCAATCCTTCTTTATTATGTCAATCCAGTGTAATAGCTGCAGAACTTCATGCATGTTGACAGGCAGATAGCATGAGCATTTAGCTCCGAGAGGTACGAAATATTTTCTCAATTGCCCAGTTTATTGCCTGCAAACATGTTTTAATCAGCAATAGAAATGTAATCAAACTGAACATTAATGTCACAATGAAGAACACACTGAAGCTCTAAAGTAGGGAGACACCTTTTAGACAGAATTTATCTCTGTTCTGAACATCTGCACAATTTACAGCATGCAGAAAATAGTTATAAGAAGAGTAATAACAAAAGCAGCAACAACCAAAATAAAACTCTGAACTGAAACATTAAAGAATTGAGAGATTAGGAAGGGGGCAATCAGGAAGGAGTATCGATTACAGCAGATAAACTATGCACAAAGAAACATTCTGTGATAAGTCAAGGTATCTTAGAAAAAGTGCTTGGTTAGAGTGAAAAGTATGCAATTCAAATTGTATGATGTGATATAAAATGAAATTGCAGGCGAAATTGTTATCAGGATGCTCAAGATACTTATAGAGGATGAGAAATTCAAAGGAATGACAGCTGGAAAGAAGATATCATGGGACGTATATACAAACTAAACTAACCTTGAATGTCAAAAAGAAAAAATCTGGTTGAGAATAAGAAATCATCTAGACAGAACACTTTATACTTCATAGAACAGCAGATAATTTGATAACCATGGCAACCTGAGTCAGGCTATAGCTGAACGGGGACTGGGTTAGCCCCAACTAGTCCCAGAATTCCGCTGAAGGGAAAAGGTTTGTGTCATCTCCTCTACTGTTTTACCAAATGGACACAAACAACTCAAGGATGTTTCATAATGTTTCATTGGAACAGTTCACAGAAATGCTTTATTCCTCCACTAGAGAAATGGTCTATAATTTCTTAAAGAGTAATCGTCTACTGTTTATTGAATACACTAAACAATTTACTTCCTTTGATCATCAGAGTGAACAGAAATGCTTACCTGAAGTTGGTTTTGTTTCTGCTGGACAAGCACAGTCCTGGTGTTAAAACTGATCCTTTAATTTGTTCAAGAGCTTCTTCTAACTGAAAAGCTGCTTTTGTCTGGACTAGAGGGATTAGAGTAAAAAACACAATGGAAAAAATATTTTAAAAATTGGAATATTTTGCCATAAATGGTTTGGTTAAGTTTCTTAAGTTTGGAAGCCTAAATCCAGGCTGTCAAAATAAACTGTGTGGTTTAGCATCATTGGACATGCTGGAGCATCTCTAGTTCCTCTGAAACAAAACCTCAGTCTATTTAAGTGTTTACAGTAACACATGTATTCAACAGTTTTGATGTTTGCTTTTAGACTGCATTGTTCAAAAAGTAGGTGGTTAAAAAAATCCAGCACTAACTTTGTTTTTAGATCATGACTACTCTGCTCATATACTAAGCCAGAGTTACGGCTTGCAGATATTTTATAGAGGCCAAATTGTGACTTGCTAATCGAATCAGTGGAGAAAGAAAGAGTCCAGACAGGCACAAGGTGTTGTCTCTTTCAAGTAAGCAAAAGTAGGGTAGAAAGTGTCAGAGGCAGAATTTCTATAAAGGAAAACCAAGAAAAGAATTGTGATTCATTATATTGCTACATGGTCTGGGCTGTCAGTAGAGCTATGAAGAAGCCCTAAACCAGTACTGTTCTATTTTGTTATTTTAATCTGACATTTGATCTTGAAGTCAGAGACATTACCTCACAGTTGGCGCAACTGCAGTTGGGAGAGTAAATCTGTTAAAGAATACCTAAGTAATATACCATATCTTAAGAGTTTCAACACTGGAAAGTTGACTGGAAATCAGACTTGGCTGATGCTGTTAAAAACTCCTGCCAGTCTGCACTGATTCCAAGAAAGCAGGAACTGAGTTGAAGTGATCATTACTTCCCAGCAGTGAGAGAACAGCTTAAAAAGCTGACTAATTCAGCAAAAGTTGTGTAATACATTAATATATGCTAGAACTGCTTTTACTTAATTACAAACAAAATGCATATCCTGGAATATTTCATATTCAGGGGTTCAAAGAGGGGATCATTACACTATCCTAGTAGCTTCCAGTGGCCTTGTAACACCTTGCACCCAGCTGTGAAAGCACAGTATTGTAAACAATAAGCACACTGCAGTGAAAAATGTGGGGAAAACCCAGGAAGTCACAATATCTTAAGGAGGTCATGTACTTACTGTGACTGGAATATAATGAAATACCTCACAATACAATTTTTTTTTAAAATTTTTTTTTAATTCCTTCTACCCCTTTTGTCATATATATCAGATCTGAGCTTCTTGTCAGTTATGTTTTGCTTATATTAATGAATTAAATTAATTTGAGTGAAGTTAATTGTCCTGTTTGCCTCAATTATATTCTGTTAATAGAAACCCACTTGTATTGTGAATAATGGTTAAATTTTAATTTACAAACCTATGCGCTTGTGCTGAGAAAAAGGCAGATGAGCACGCTGGAATTTATCAGTTGCTTCCTGAAGTTTAATTTTCCTCTGCTGCAGAACTTGTTCTCTAAATCTTTGTTCTTTTTCTTCTTCCTGCTTCCGTCTTTCTTCAAAGGCTCTGTATTGAAGAAGCAGAAGTAGATGATCCTATGTCTTCTAATTCCATTTACTGAAATATTAGTAACTTAATTGCTTATAAATTTGCAATTTTAGTACAAAAGCATGCTTGTCCACAAATGAAATACTACAAGCTTCAGCACAGCTGGATTTTTATGGTTTGTCTGAATGTAAATGGGGCAGCAGGTGATGAAGAAGAGACGCACCATAATCTTTTTATTTTTTAGCCTCAACCAGAGATTTGATTCTTTCTTATATGTGAGTTAACATGCAGATTCAACCAGTTCTTGTGACCAATGTGACTTTTGCCTGAGTCTTTACATTACCACTTAAAGGTATCACAGTGGGCAGATCGATAGGATGGTGAACTGCAAATGTGTGCCTTTCATGAGCTGTCGGGGAAATAGCAACAATTTAAAAGTTGTTATTCAGAAATAATACAAAGGAACTACAGCTTTTACCTACAAATACCTATAAATATGTAAAAGTTAGTATCAACTTCTAGTTGTTGAGAAGCTTCCTGAAAGACAACCAGACTAGTACCAAAAAATGGGATAAAAAAGTAATGTGAAACTATGATTGACAGAATCAGTTGTTAGTATCAAATATGTTAAACATGTCCTTCTGCTGGCTGGAAAGCAAACCAGGCTTTAATAAAAAACAACCATCATCACAAAGCTTTCCTTTGATAGGCACAAGTTTGATGAAGCGATGTGGAATTTTTATTCCTGCTGACAAAATCATCAATTTTTGCTGACAAACTTAAATTAGCTCCTTGAGTGAAATATACCCTCTACCAATAAAGTTATTGGCACAGTGCTTATGTAGGCAAAATAATACTTAAATACATAACTCTTCAAGTGAAACTTCTAAAGCCTGCCATGCAAGGATCACTACAACTGGAAGCTTCCCACCTTTAAAGTTCTCTGTGTTAGAAATGTGACTTGACAGGTCAGTAGTGCACTAGGTAGGGTCCCACTCCTAGCCACCATTAGGGGAAAGAAAGGTAGCAACGTTTAGCCAGATGTTCTTTGTTTCTCTCGTCACAGTAAGATACCTTCCCATAACTTTAATTACTTGCAGTTGCTTTATAGACCTTCTTGCTTAATGGAGCAAAGCTGCTACTTAACAGAGCTACTCCTTAACTCAAGCTATTTTATTTACTCTTCCCCTTTCTTCTCAGACAAAAAATTCAAACTAAGCTGTTCAACTTGACCCTCTCTAGTACCCCTTCAAAGTACTGACTGATCACCTGTGAAAATAAACAGAAAAATAATTTGAAAGAGGTACATTTTATAAAGTCTAAAGGCTGTAATTGCGTAACAGTAAAAAGTAGAAAAACAGCCAACTAATTCCCAAGTACACACTTTTACAGAAATACCCACTTTAATCCTCTTGGGAGCCAAAGCGTAGCAGAGAGAGACATAAAGAACTTTCACTATTTTGAAAATTCATATATGCATAGTTGTCAAAACACACTGAAACTAATGACTGAGATGTCCCAATTTTATGGACAAATTATTGCATTTCATTAATAGAAAATGAAGACTCTCTATATATATTTTAAAGTGGAAATGCATTGTAAACAGATCCCATGCAGCTATTCAAACCTTAAATCACAAAGACTACATACTTGCAATCCTGCCATCATGGTGAGTGCCCCTTAAAACTCCTCCCCATCCCATAAAGGGAAACTGGAAGTTGTGTTACAGCTGATTTTCCTTTCTTCAGTACAACACCCCCAATATCGCCAGTGTTAACCTCAAGACAGTGGTGGAGCATATGTAAAGAGACAAAACGTGCAAAAGGATCCATTGCTTTTGCTAATGTATATAGCACTCTGGATTAAAGTTCTCCAAGGTGAGAAATCAAAATGCCAGTGAACAACATAAGCAGTTACTGCTTCTACTTTTTCCCCCCAGAAAGCTCCAGGTCTTCCAGCAGTGATATTCCTGATAATTGTCTTGGATCATAAGAACTGCTGAAACTACAACGCATAATGCATACAGACGGTAGCTTACATTTTATTTTAACAACATATTTATTGCAAATGACACTTAATAATTACACTTTCAAAAATGCAGGTGAATTTCTACAATTCAAGGTAACGCTTCTTCTAGAGATGAAGTTATAAAACTCTACAGCTTCAAATGAAGGGTAAGACAGAAGACTGACTTATTCAAAGAGAAACAACTGAATTAAAATATGATCCAAACACTGCAAGTTTCATTTGCCAGCTTCTGTTTGTTAGCAAGCAGGAATGGCTTCACTTGAGGCATGAGGTTAAGCCAGACAAGCAGTTGTCCAAAAGTAGAAAATATCTGCAGAGAACTCTAGCCACATAAAATGTCTTATTGCAACTTGGTTAAAATTTCACAGGAACTTTAATTGTTTACACAATACAGAAGTTAGAACTACAAAAGTAGAACTAGAGTTCGTTATCAACTTTAGTATTCCTGTATTTCACTCATGTTAAAATCTGATACAGAAATCCACAATATTTTACATCTTTATCCTGACTGAAGAAATAGGAAAATCACACCAGAGGAAACAGACTTATCCCAGTACTTTAAACACATTCCTCTTGATCCCCTTAATGTTTCTAGAAGCTGCTCAAGAAGGCTTTTAGTTGAACTGTAGTTGTTAAATTCAGACATGTGGGAAATTCTACAACTTTGCACCTGGAGTAATTCCAGAGTATAAGTCCAAAAAGGAAAGAGCAAATTCTGACAGAGCCTTTTGAAATTTATTTTTAAACGATTTTGGAGTATGGCTTAGCTGCATTCTTCCACATTCTTAATAACTGGCATAAAAAAAAGACTGTTGTTCCATATAGCTGGCAATGGGCAAGTCCAAATGCTGATGCAAGAGGTCTCTTTCACTACAGCTCATCATGATCACTATTTGGTTTGGATTAAGACATGAGAGAGAAAAAGGACCTTATTTTGAATGTAAGGAAATGCATTAAAGATATTCAGTGAAGCCTGCATCATTAACTTCTTGACCTCATAGAATGTAAATTGTGACACCCAGGTGCATTATGTAAAATAAATAATTTTACAAATGCACGTTGACATCTTACAGAAAACCAGTTAAAGCAAATGTTTGTTCATCCACTCTCCTTAAGCCACCAGCTTAGGTTCATATCACAGATGTAACATTGGCAAAAGAGCATGGCTTTAAGACGGAAAGTTAGCAGAAGAATTTCCTGACCGGTGTTTTTTTTAACTCAAGTTTTTCTGTCTACTATAAACAACCCAGTGGTGCAGCAATTTTTGAAACGGCTGCCAAAATGTTTATGATGATTTTGGAATACGAAACTTAAAATATTTAGCAGTTTCACATATACAGACATTATGTGGAAGGCGTTTTTATGTTAAAACCAGTATGACCAGATGGTGGAACTATTTCCTGGTTAATTTTATTAAATTATCTTCACAGTGGAGTGATGGATGCTACATTCCCAGGTGGACTAAATGCTTACTACTACTTTGGATGAAAATAAAAAAAAAGGAATATATACAGTGTATATGGAATGCTATGAAATGAACCTTTTGATAATGAGTTGATATTGTTCATCCGTTGCCATATCATGTTTGCAAACCAGTGCACAATAATTTTAAAATTGAGGTAGGCAGGTACTTGTATACTTAAAGACTACAGCAAGCTCAAGAAAAGGCTAGAATGGGGTGTCACACTCACAATACCCTTCATGGGCAAACAGGAAACACACCGTATATCCTTAAACGGATCTGCAGAAGTTGCCTGTAACTCTTTTTTTTTTTGCTTAAGTGAGGTTCTTACCAGGACCATAGGGATGCATATTAACTCTATTCCTTCATCTTCCCTGATTATCATATGATGAAGCAAAAAGGACAGCCCAAATTGCTATAAGGGCTTCAGAAGGACTGACCCTTACAATGCTATATGGATTTACAGAGGGTTGTCCTCCAAAATGCCCCAAAGATTCACAGGAGGGCTGCCTGCACTATCCACCAGTTGCTACACTCTAAATCTTATTTATGGGCAAAAAGTAAGCACACTTGACATAAAGCCAAGAATGTTTTTTGTTAGCATAATTAAAATCTTAAGAGTCTAATCCCTATTAATCCAGATATGATTGTTAGCAAAAAAAAAAAAAACCACTTGGAATACTTCTACCAGAGAAAGCCTCAATAATAGTGATAATACTTTTGAATTGTTATTCACACACTGAGTTTCCACCCCTTTTCCCGATGCTCATGCTTCCACTGCTCTTCTGCATCCTTCTTCTGCATTCTGTAGTTTTATTCTGGTGGTGCTGGGGTGTTACAGTGGGCTGCCACCTTCTGGAGCTCCTTCACCAGGAGCAATATGATGTTCATGTTAATGCCTTCTTCCTCTCCTCAGGATCCACTTGGAGTCATTTTTATGCTTGCTAACACGATTTTACACCTTTGTTCTTTCTTCATCAATCTGCAGCTCCACAGTACCTCCAAATATTCCTCCATGGTGCCTTTTACACATACCACATACTATTCTTTTGTTCCTTTTGTTACCCCTACAGCCAGTTGTGTCAGATCTAGGTCTGCATTTCTTTAACCGACTATCGGCGAGTTGTTTATAGCCGTGGGGTCTCCAGTGCCAAGCCTGTGCGCCGTCTCTTATCATCCCCTGCCTGTACTCCTCTACGCCGCATCCTGCACCTCCGATTCTCAAGGCCCCTGCAATCGTACCAGGCCTGTATTTCCCTCTGCTACATCATTACGTTAGAGTCATAAATATCTCATTCTCTGCATACAATAACTGCTTGTTACTGCTATCTATATAAAACTACGGTCATACCATAAAAAGATAAACAAAGGCAAAATAAATTAGCCGCAGACACCTGGTCAATTAGAGAAATTGCTGTTACAGCTAAAGCAAGCAAAACAAAGCTGTGGGCAGGTCAAGAAAAGTTCAGAGAGAGCAAGCCTGGCAAGCCTCCATCCTGAGGCCTTGCAAATTCAGCACAATCCTGTGGCCTGTTACCAGAAATGGCAATACTGGCTTGCAGGTCTACATGGTTGCAGTGACCACTGCTTTTCACAGTTTCATTCGTATGTAGAAAGCAATACTAAATTCTTAACACTTTGCCCTCTCTGATTACAAAGTGCTAACATTTTTCTCCCGTTTCTGGCACTAGACCGCTTTTCATTCTGTTTCAACAACACTGATGAATAATTTAGAGCTTTTATTAAATAATCAACAATAATCAGCCAGTAGGTGGAGCACAAAGCTTGTGCATATGTTGAAAATAAAGTATTTTTGAAAAACCAGCAATAATGGGAATGAATTGGGAACTGATATAAGCCGGGAAAGGGTTTCCTTCCCCAATTACAATGGATGGATTAGCTATTCAGATTTCAAGGTAATTCAAAATGCTGAACCAAACCAGCTGACTGTGAGGTTTATTTAAAAATGCACACAGACAATTACACGAAGACATATTCTATTTCCACAACCAACCAACTACTTACAACCAGTAACGTCACAGTAAAATGGGATACACATTTTGCATTGAGCAGTAACAGCAGGACGGCTCAGTCCCCAGCAAACTGGCAGCTGGTATTTAAAAAGTACTATGGTATATAAACACAAAATATGATATCCTGTTCATTTACATCAAGTATGCGCTTAGTCAGTAGCTCTTATTTCTGGAATACTGTTCCTTAAACAAAAGTATCTGTCAGCCACTGCCCTGGAGCATATTTCATTCTTAAGCTGATCTTGAAATCACAATTTCATGTATTAGTGATCCAATAAAGGATGGACTTTCTTGATACTCCTGAAACTCGTGTAAAGATAAGCAGTACACTGGTTGCTCACTGTGTTGAAGCACCACTGTTACCACGAAACTAAGGAGCTTTGTCAGTACCAGAGATGCAAAGAAACTGACGGCATCAGATAGGATAGGAATGTGGGTTCCTTTAAGCATTTACTTCAAAAAAGATCTGTCACTTAAGTTACTGAGACTTTACTTTGTAAAGCTATACTTGCTTTTTTCTGTGCAAGTGATGTTTTTGTCTTTTACTAATAAATCAATTAACTGAGCACATCTTGTCAGAAGTTGAGTATTTTTAATGCTGAACCTGCTGCATTTTAGAGGTATTGACAACAGATCAATACAACACTGTCAGGGAAAATTTCATTACAAGCACGTTCAGAAAAGATTGAAAAAACAGAAGACCTCGGTCTGCAAGCTCTCTGTATATGCAGTCCCCATTAGCTTGAAAAGTGCTGGGCACTAGGGGCTATCAGACTTGGACTCGGCCTTGGTATAACCTTGTTTAAAGGTATGATGTTAGTGGTTCTTTAAAAAATATCAAAAAAAAACCCACATAAAAGTTTTCCTCCACAATGCAACACAAAGTGAATGAACCTAAATGACAAGATTGAGAACAGAGCAGAAGCTCTGATATATCTTCCCTCGATCTATTTGCTAAAGGAAATTCACTGCTATTACTTTTTGGCAGAGGCTTCATACATTTAAGGTTGACATTGAATTTGGTCATGCTTGACTAACTTGATAAACTGCTACAATGAAATGACTGGCTTCGTAGATGAAGGGAGAGCAGTGGATATTGTCTATGTGGACTTCACTAAGGCCCTTGATAGTGTCTCCTGTAAGATCCTCATAGACAAACTGCTGATGTACAGGCTGGATTAACAGACAGGGAGGTGGACTGAAAACTGGCTGAATGGCCAGGCCCAGAGGGTGGTGATCAACAGCGTAAAGTCTGGTTGTAGGCCAGTAACTAGCGGCATACCCCAGGGGTCAACAGCGGGCCCAGTCCCATTTAATATCTTCATTAATGATCTGGATAACGGGGCAGAGTGTACCCTGAGTAAGTTTGCAGATAACACAAAACCAGGAGGAGTGGCTGATACTTCAGGAGGTTGTGCTGCCATCTAGAGAGACCTCAACAGACTGGAGAAATGGGCTGACAGAACCTCATGAAATTCAACAAGAGGAAGTACAAAGTCCTGCACTTGGGGAGGAACAACCCCAGGCACCAACATATGCTGGGGGCCACCCCACTGGAAAGCAGCCTTGAAGAAAAGGGCCTGGGGGTCTGAGTGGACACCGGGTAAAACATGAGCCAGCAATGGGCTCTTGCTGTAAAAAAGGCAAATAGTATGCTGGGCTGCACTAGGCAAAGTATTACCAGAGGGTTGAGGGAGGTGATCCATCCCTCTACTCAGCACTGGTGAGGCCACAGCTGGAGGACTGTGCCCAGTTCTGAGCTCAAGTACAAGAGAGACATGGATGTACTGGAGAGTCCACAAAGGCCCACAAAGATGATGAAGGGACTGGAGCATCTCTCTTAGGAGGAAAGGCTGAGAGAGCCAGGACTGTTCAGCCTGCAGAAGGCCATGGGGGATCTTATTAATATCTACCTGAAGGGAGGGTGCAAAGAGGACAGAGCCAGGCTCTTTTCAGTGGTGCCCAGTGGCAGGATCAGAGGCAATGGGCATAAACTGAAGCACTCTGAACGTCAGGAAACACTTTTTTACTGTGAGGGTGACTGAGCACTGGCACAGGTTGCCCAATGTGGAGTCTCCATCCTTGGAGATACTCAAAAGCTATCTGGACATGGTCATGGGCTACCAGCTCTAGGTGGCCTTTCTGTAGCAGGGAGGTTGGACCAGATGACCCTGAGAGGTCTCTTCCAACATCTACCATTCTGTGTGAAAGTTAGAAGTAGAAAACAGACTGTCATACTTCACAGTGCACTCATGTCTATTCTCTGTATGTTGAAAGAAAAAAAAAACCAAGAGAAACAAATTCAGTTTTGAAATTATAAGACAGCAGTGCCAAGAATAACTTCTGATACATGCCTCTAAGCCCTGTCAGGGGGAATTTAGGGTGCTGCCAGGTGAGAACGTGGAGCTTAAGGAAATCATGCTACCCTTGAGAAACCATCATCACAGCTAACACTTTTACACGTGTTACAAATGGATCTTGGCTCATACACAGATTTGAGGCACGACCTGATGGTTGATCCATTAGAACATAAATCACTTCCTACCTGCATAACTGTCAGGAAAGAAAAAATATTCAATTTCAAGGAACTTTTTATTTCCAGATTACTTTCCTCCATATATGCAATGACCCTTAATTTTGAATTATATTTCACAGCTTATTAATACTGCATGCACTTACTACCTTTCTAACATCAGACAACTAATTCCTTTTCAGTTATTAGGGGAAGGCTTGTCATCACTGACTTCCATTTGAACTGCTTATTATGCTTACAGTTACACGATTCTGAATTATCACAAATGGAAACAATTTAATTTTATGAATACCATACCTAAATTTTTAACTGGCTCACCTGAGTAACTTGGATTTATACTGTGTTTCTTAGGGCTGCAATGGAATTCATATGGAAATGTATTTATGTATCAACGAGTATTAGTTTAACTCTACCAGCCTATCAAAAATACGCAGGCTGTCTGGTATTTGCTTTTACATTAGAGTATAGTATTTCAAGACCAGTAATACAATAAACAGTGTTCATCTGAGATGCGTAATGTTACAGTCGTACTGTTCCAGAAAACTAAATAAGGTATTTAATCTTTCAGCTGAGACTCACTTTATTATCTGCCAAGGTTGTGGGTTGCACACTGTCTTTAATCACTCCCAGGTGATTATACTTCCTCTTCTATTTTTCCTTTATATTTCAAAACGTATGCTGACAGCACATACTGTCAAGCTAAAATGGCAGTATCAGGAGTATCGACTGCCTCTCTTATGAGTTATCAACAGATTTCAATAAGCAAACATTGTACAACAGAAATTATCTGACTCGGGAACTATGGGGGGCGGAAGCTGGTCTGAGGCTGGGGGCTTGCTCTGAACCGCCTCAGGGAGGAAGCCAGCCGCCTCTGCAGCGTGCAGAGCCCGCTCTCCTGCACCTGCGCCTACGATCTCAAGGCTAGGGAAAAGCCCCCTGCGCCTATTAAACTACTTATGGCACTTCACTGAAACATCTCAATGTATAATTTACTTAATCTGTCACAGAGTATTTCATGACTTTGTATCGTCGTGTATGCGGAAAGGCAGAATATTCAAAGCTCTGTTTAAAACGTCAATGCAGAGTAACGAGAAAGATTTTGCGTTGTCTTTATTGGGAAGTGGGAGCGCAAAGCCCCACCGCGCAGGGGAGGCTGTGAAGCTGTTAGGCCTTGCATCCACTTCAGAAGGCAACGACAACCGCCTGCCTGCTGACCCATCCTCTACATCTGAAAGCGTTTTTCACATATCCATTGATGCTAATAAAAACCAGAATAATACTAGAAACGCAAATCCATGAAAGCGCTACTTACCTCTACTTTATACAATAAGAGGTGACTACAGTGAGTTTCCAGAACGTAGCAAGTAACTCAGATTATTGTTCTTTTATATTTTATTTGTCCTATAGCAAGACACTGGATTGGTGAAACTTTTCGGCCTAGATTCCTCTAGAACAAAGCAGTGAGGCTATTTAACAATGTGAACATGCAAATAGTAGAAATACATTGAGCTGTTTCAAGGTTTTGACTCACTTTTTTTTTTTTTTTTAACAATTTCCCACCAAAGGAGCCCTAGTGACTTACCTTCTTCTTCTGTTTGTCTCCATCAAGTATTTCTGTGCCCTACTCCGACATATTTTTTGATCTTCTTTCAATGCCCAACGTTCTTCTTCTAAGTCCTGTTCAAAATGAAACGTTAAAGCTCTATCCCTGGCATTGTGTTAAGGACAATGGAAACTGTTATAAAACAGCTCATTAAAAGACTAAAAGCCTGCATGACTGACTTAGATACCTTTTCAGGAAAGGGCAAACTGTATCCATGAGACACAAAACGCTGGTATGCCTTTTGACTAAGTACACAACAGTCGGTCTCACAACTGTGTATTATGGTCATACCTAACTCTATGTTTATCCAGAAAAAAATCCAGTTGCATTTTACTGCTTAGAGCGATTTTGACAGAAGGTTGGCAGTCATCTTTCATGGTATTCGCAAATGAAAAATCTCACCTTTATTATGTCTACTTGAAGATTCATTTTTAAGTTATTATCTCAATCTGTAACACA
>VZTL01049024.1:0-52937 GCA_013400535.1 Scopus umbretta
GCTGCTGCCGCTGTCACTCCGGTGCCTCGGGTGGCTGGGCTGGCCGTGTGTCAGCGCGCTGCGCTCCCAGGGGCCGCAGTACCCTTACTGCAATACCTGTAAAAACAACCGAACAACTTTCCTGGCCTGAGGAGAGGGTACTGGAAAAAATAAGCAACCTTCATAGAGATCCCGAGTGTGGGCGGCTGAGGTGCTGATGCCCGGTAGAACGGAGATTTTGTGGGGTGGGGAGAAACTTCAGGCGACGGCAGCTGTGGGCATTGCCTGTCTGGTATCAAATGCTCAGGAAGTGACCAATTCACTGGTTCTTTCTGCAGCTGCTTTTGTGAAGGGCTGGCAGTCACTCTTGCCACTTCTGCCATTGAATTTCCCCGCTTCACACCCCTAGAAGCAAGAAGGTAGCTGTGCCGGAGCTCTGAGCTTCCAAGTTTCTTGGTCTGTGCATTAGCGAATGTTTGTCCTTTGTAACTATAGGAAACATCAAGGCTTATGGTCAGTGATACAAGTAGATGGTTTGCGGTTAAGAGCTGCAAAACCTCCGAGGTGTGAGTTTAGCTTTACTGGAAAGCACTTGGACAGTGATCAACTCAAGGTCAATTCTGCCTAGATAAAAATGCTGTTTTGGGGGTCTTGGTAGTCAGGAAGCCTGCCTGAAGCTGGCAAGCGCTGTGCAGTGCCTTCTGAAATAATTTGGAATCAGTATTACCACAAACAAAAAATAGGTGGAAAAGCAGAATTCCGAGTCCTGTAAATGGCATTTGGGAGCTGTTGGAGAAATAAAAGTAAAACTATTCATTTGCTAATCCACTTTAGTAGATGCACAGTAAGGGCTAGGGTAGGACACCTGTAGAAATTACATTATTATCAGGTCAAACTCCTCCAACTCTTAATGCTGTAACAGTAAGATACAGGTATGAAATGTTGTAGAGATGAGCGCTGGTGAAAATAATACTGCTTTCTTCAGAAAGACTGAAGTTACTGAACCGAGGCCTTCTTGATCCTGAGAGGGAAAACTTTTTCCCCCTGTTGAAGTATTTGGTGTTCTGGCTTGTATTTGTAATTCAGTACTGAAATAGAGTTGGACATTGCTGATGCTGCACATATTACACTTAGTCCCGTAAATTCTGCATTGAACTGGGTAATGTATGTTTGCCTAAATGTGTAACTTATCCCAGCTTGAAGTCCCTCAAAACTGAAAAATAAACGTTGTATGGCAGTGTTTTTTAGGTAGCTTGTCCTAATAGTTAAATTAATATAGAGCTATTTTTAAAGCATAGTCACAGGAAATTGCATTAGCTTGAAGTTGATTGTAGAAAGATGTTAAATCTAAAGTTTGGAATTCTACCAAGACTTCGGAAACTAGGTGAGCTCTTTCCCACCATTCACAGATGACCTTCCAGAACAGAGCCAGCTAAGTCTGCAGAATAGGTGGGAGTAAAGGACCTAGCAGAGAAAAGAAGTGTGCTTTCTGTGTCTGGGTCAGGGAGAGTGAATCTGTTGGGAGGGTTAAATTCTACTTTTGGTGTTTTGAGGTCTTCCTTTTGCTTATGAAAAATGACCAAACTATTGTATTCATCTTTCCTGAAGGTGGTCAGCCCAGAAATGTGCAGCCTTTTAGTGATGAAGATGCTTCAATTGAAACCATGAGCCACTGCAGTGGCTTCAGTGATCCTGCTAGCTTCACCGAGGATGGTATAGTCTTTCATTTATATCTATTCATCTTTTTAAAAACATAAAATTGAGTGAAAAGAGTTTAAGGACTAGACTCTAAGTAGCAGCAGCAAAATAATGACATTCTGTTAAACACTCTGTGATTGTTAATTTAGTGGCTATCGTTTTGTTTGGTAAGAATATGCTCCAGGTTTCATGAGCCTTTCATGAAACTATGAGACTTCTTTCTATTCGAGTTACTCAATGCTAAGTTTCAGAGACAATAAGAATTTTAAGGTGCATTGTAGGACGTTGATTTTCATAACACATAGCTGCAGTGGTAAGAACTGCAGAAGAGTTTGGAATGGAAAAAGTTGCATTTGCCTGTTTTGAACTAGATTTGTGCTTTCTCTCCACTACTGTCTCTGCAACCTGGGCTGCTCTAATGTCATTTTGTTGGGAGGAGGGGACCAGAAAGCCTGCTACAGGGGGATAAGGCAGGGAGCCTTCTCTGTGAATACTTGCTCCTCTTAACTGAGCTGCTGGTGCAGAGGCATCTGAAGTGATGCCAGGTAGGACGGGCTGCTTAGTACTTGCGGCATCAACAGTGAGCGTGCCGCTGTACTCCAGGGGTAGATGCAGCGGACTGGATGAACATGTGTTGCTGACAGGATTGGCTGATGAGCGTCAGTTGTGGCAAATTTAGGTAAGACCAGATTAGCTCCCTGATTCATTCTTGGCACGTGTAAGAAGCAGCTGTAGAAACCGCACAGATGTATCAGTAGATCAATTTTTATAGAAGTATTTTAAAGGGTAGTTTGATGTAGTGGGCTCAACACCATTCTGTGGCTGCAATACTGAACAATTCTAGCTATTGTCTATGTTAAACTGCTTTCTTGTTAGTATTAAAAACGTTAAGTCTTGGATACTAATGTGTCTGCTAATAAAATGGATATCAGTAGGACTAAATTGTTTCCTCTGTTTTAGGGCCTGAAGTTGATGAAGAAGCCACCCAAGAAGACTTAGAATACAAATTGAAGGGTTTTATTGATCTTACATTGGACAAGAGGTATAGCATGCTTTGAAGAAATGCATATGTACATTATTTTCTGGCTCCCTCTGATATAAGAAAGCTTGATGCATATTTCTCTTATTATATGCTTATTGAAATTACTTTTATTTCATGCTGGGGAGGACTTGCTTTTCTTCTGGATCTGAAAAGATCTTTCTCCCCGCACAAAGTTTTTGGATAAGTGAGAGTCAGACTTTCCTAACAGCTTGAAGTAAAGTGCCTTTATTTCTAGTTTGGTGTGTACTATTGTGAACTCTATCTCCAACCTCAGTTTCTCTGTCCTTGAAGGAGGCAATTCATAGCACTTCATGGTACTGCTGTGGGTTACTCTTCTATTGGGCACAGACAAATATAAAGTACCATAAGAACGAAGGCTGAGCTTTAGCTGATGTGTGCTGATTTCAGGAGGTCTTCCTTCTCTCTTCTAACAGTGCGAAGACAAGACAAGCAGCTCTTGAAAGTCTGAAAAGTGCTTTTTCTTCTAAAATACTATATGAATTTGTCATGGAAAGGAGAATGACCCTAACTGATAGCATTGAACGCTGCATAAAGAAAGGTAATTAACATGCTTGCTATTAGAAAGCAGTAATCCTCATGAAATAGCTTATTGTTTAAAAGGAATTAAGGCTGTGAGGCTTCTCTAGTATTTTATAGAGTGCTTAATTTAGTTATGTTAACAACGTTCCTTTTTTGAACTTAGATGTTATATTTTAACTGACCTAGCAAACAAACTGAGATTATCTTCTGTCTATTGGTTTCCGAATTTCCACTTGCAAGTTTTCAGACTAATTATCATTAAAGGAAGGAAGCAATACATGAGGCGATTACTCACCATAGCACGTTAATCTCTAGGTAAGAGCGACGAACAGTGTGCAGCTGCCGGACTGGCATGTCTTCTGTGTGTGCAGATGGGGTCAGGAATCGAAAGTGAAGAGATTTTTAAGACCCTTGGTCCAGTTCTGAAGAAGATTGTCTGTGATGGAACAGCCAGTATCCAAGCCAGACAGGCTGTAAGTATAAAATGTTTATTTGCCAGGCAGGGGCAGAGGGCAGTTTTTGACCAGCTCGCTATTGTGTAATCCAGAACTAAAGGTTACTGTGCTAGTGTAAACTCCTCATGTTGATGTACGCTCTGAATGATGCACAGCAGTTTTCACTGGCTTAAAAAGTTCCACGTAAAGGTTGAATGTCATCCTGTTCTTCAACCTAGGAACTTCTTTAAAGAGCTGTTACATCCAGTACTTTGTCAAGTGTCTTAACTCACTATGTTGCAGTCTCCTTACTGCAGTTCTGAGGGCTGATATTGAAGTCCTACAGGAACAAAAAGAGTTTTCCCACTGATTGATGTATCCTTCCTGTATTAATTTTAATTTTTTGTAACTGTAGAGGAATGTTAGCGATGCAAATATATTTGATAAAATTACATATAGCAGATATGGAACCACATACTTGATACATTCATACTACCAAAGGTGTTCTAAGTTTTTCACCCAGTCATCTCATCTATACATCAGCGGTATACGTGAAATGTTGACTGAAGACAGTCTAAAGCTCTTGCCAAGAGGGTTTTGTTTTTTTAAGCTTCAGTTTTAACTAATATTCCTCAACTTGCCTTTATCATTACATAGCTGGCTACTTACTCTGTTTTACTCAAGCTGTGTAACAACACTGTCAGCTGGAAGAGGAGGTAGTATTGGTTCAACAGCAGTTGTTTCTACAAACAAGCAAAAGCTCTTAAAGCTTGTCCTGTTTAAGTGTAGTGTGTGCTTAGCGCAAATGTCACTTTCAATCTTTTTTTTTTCTTACTCTTTGTAAGAGGAGACTGAGTAAGATACGGGTGATAGGGAAGAGATGTGTAGGATCTCAGAGTAAAAGTTGGAAAGTGCCAAGAAAGGCTCTTAAGTCCAGTGTTTTCAGGCGATGTAATTGTAACACTGGGCGGAGAGGGGAAAGTATTTCCCGCAGCTGTGAATAAATATCATATATCCATTACTGTTTATCAGCATAATTTCTGCTAGTGAACCCTACTGGGATTTAAAATAATTGGGTGAAAGGAATGCGACATGTAGCTTTTTGGGGGGTCTTTGTAAGCTATATTAAATATAGCACAGCACAAACAGCAAAGGCTTGTGAGTAGCACAGGCTGTAAAATCATCCTGAGAGTAGATGGGAACTGAGAGCTAACTGTTACAAAGTAGCTGAATTAAACAGTGTTGAGGACTTCTACTATGGTCTTAATCTCAAGTTTCCATTACTCCAGATGTTGAATTTCAGAGGTCAAAGTTTGAAGGTTTTGTCAACAGTAATATTAATGTCAAATACTGACACTTTTTTTCTTTTGCGTCTAGTGTGCAACCTGCTTAGGGATTTGCTGTTTCATCGTCACTGATGACATTACGGTGAGGATAAATAATTTTTTTTTTAAATAAATTGACAATATGTGTGAATCTTAAGTCAATTCCATGATCTTTTTTTCCTCTGTTCAGGAACTGTACTCTACTATGGAATGCCTGGAAAACATCTTCACAAAGGCCTATCAGCGAGATAGAGACACTAATGGTGTATCGAGTACCCATAATACTGTGCTTCACGTCAGTGCTCTCTTAGCATGGACACTGTTGTTGACCATTTGTCCAATGAATGAAGTGAAGAAGAAAATTGAAATGTGAGTGTCTTTCTTGAAAAACAAAATGTGTAATGGCTGTTTTTATATGCAATGAAGCAGTGTCAACAAAATTTACATCTTAATGAAATGTGACTTACTCCTTAGGCACTTGCATAAACTTCCAAGTCTGCTGTCTTGTGATGATCTCAACATGAGAATAGCTGCTGGAGAAACACTAGCCCTTCTGTTTGAACTGGCACGCGAAACAGATGCTGTAAGTAGATGTCAGCAGCTAAATTTTCTTGCATTGGGATGATGACAAGACAAATTATTTAACCTGTGTGGCGTAGCACCCGGAATCTCAACAAGTGGCGGATAATTCACTGGGTTGTGTTCTTTGTAGTCAGTCTGCCCCAATCTAAGTGGGTATAGCAATGATTCACAGCAATTTAGCTGTCATTTTTTTGTTCTGTATTGCAAAACAGGACCAAGATAACAAAATACATCAAACAGTACTGAAGAGCACCTAGAAATGAAGTGTGCAAGCCTTAAAACCTAAACCCAACACTGAGCAACTAGAAATGAAGTGTGCAAGCCTTAAAACCTAAACCCAACACCAGCTTTAAAAAAAAAAAAAGAACTAAAACAATCCCTAGAGAGATAAAACAGTATTGTTTACTGTAGTGGGAACACTCATTACATACTTATGCAGACAAGTTCCAGTGATTCACAACCTGCACAATCCTGCTCTCACAGCTAAAATCTAGCCTTCACTAGAAACCATGTTGACTTTAAGTATTGTTTTTGCAGTGTCCTTATTTAGGTACCTTGAGAAGAATGATTAGTATCGCATGATGGTTTTGCAGCACTTGTGACTATCTTTAGTCAGTTGGGGACTAGTTGGTCAATTTAAGGGGAGGAGATTTTGAATGTATTTGCACAAATTTTGCACGGATACCAGTATTGCTATATTTGGTGAGACTTCTTGGGGTTTGCTTTTGAGTTGGATTGAGTGCAGGCTTCTCGGTATTACCTCATACACAGCTAAACTTGCCTTTACATTCATCGTTATGCCTTATTAATTTCTGAACTGTTTTCTTGACAGCACTGAAGGAAACAGTCTCCACTTACCGATGGCACAACTTGGGAGAGCTGCCTGAATGGCTCCTAGCTCGATCAAGGCTGCTGTGCTTTGCCAGAACACTGTCCAAAGTGAAAAGATAACTCCAATTGAGTCAGGATACATGCCACACTAACACTGCATAATCTGAAACAATGCGCTGAGACTTCTGTAAAATTGCAAACAGTAGGGATTTGAGTCTCTTGGCTATGGAAGCTAACTTTGAAATCAAAAAAAAAAGAGACTGGAACTTGATTCTTTATTTGGTCAAACTGACTGCAAGTAGCTAAAATCTTAAAATGCATTAACAAATGAGAATATATTCACTAAAAACTTCTTCCGTTCCATTGAGGAAACGCCCCTTAATCGTTACAAATGATTCTCTTTGGATCCTTATCAGCACAGATTTAAAATGCTTCTTGTGTTTTGCCTTTGACCAGTTTCTTTCAAAAAGCATGCAGTAAACTCAGCCTAGTCAGTTGACATGACAAAACATTCAGATTGAAAATAACACCGAAAGTTATTTTTACATAAGTTTACATACATTCTTACTAATCTAGGTAAACTACTGCTGAATTAATAAGTGGAGGGGAGAAAATACTTCCTGCTAAATAATTATGCATTAAAGTTTACTTGGAGTGTTTTGTTAAGTTTTTTAACAAAACTGCTTTCTAATTTTCCACTCTGTACAAGACTTATGACTAAATATTCTGTACTGTCAGTCTAATGGTGTCTCACAATCCCTCTCCAGCAGCATGAATTCTGTGATAATAACCTGAAAGTGCCCTCAGCTTGTCGACAGGAGTGGCAGCCAGGTTCAGCAGATCAGTTAGGCAGTTTGAGTCCCTTGGAATTATGGAGCAGGACAGATTGACAGGTATATACACATGCACCAAAGGAGCTGTAGTGTTTCATGTGGCTCTGACTACCAGAATAAGAGTTTGATAGTGTCGTACTTGGGTAAACTGGATGCTGTGACTTTGTTCTTACTGGCTTAAACACTGCCAAATGGAACTACAGGAAGTCGGTGCCTTTCCTGTATCTTTAAATAACAAAGTAACAGGTTGTAGAGGTCTACATGCACAGAACTTGGAGACATCCATTTTCCTATCTGCAGGGAAGGGTGCTAAGGCCAGAAACTAAAAAAAAATTTTTTTTTTGGACTAGGACTTCTTTTATGAAGATATGGAACTTCTAACAGAGAAACTAAGAGCTCTGGCTACTGATGGAAACAAGCACCGAGCCAAAGTAGATAAAAGAAAGCAGCGATCTGTCTTCAGAGATGTTCTAAGAGCTGTTGAGGTGATTCCTTTTGTCTTTGAATTTCTGGATTGTACCTATGTTGCGTACAATTTAATGAAAATGGTTTTATTATTAAATAGAATTACTGTTCCAGTGAAAGCAATGGGGAAAAATGACTTGAAATGAGATTTTAAATTCTGATCACTTACGCGAAACATAACTGGTTTTTTAGGAATGTAGAACAAAGAAAGTCAAACGTTGTTTACTTTGCTCCAAAACTGACTTCCATATTAGAGAGTGTTTTCTTTTTTTAAAGAAGGCTAAGCATTGCACTGTAAATACTATACAATTCTTATTTTATACCATGAGCAGATTTTTTTCATAGGAAACTTTGTAGCACATCCAAATTGGTGTCCTGAATTCTGTGAAAAGGTTTACTGTAAAATCTCTCATTGAACTGCTGTGCGTAATAAACAAAAAGCAACTTGCTACTAAGATACAGTTCCAAATGGCACCTCTGTCAGGGGCCAGAGAAGTGTTTGCATAGGGGATGGAGTTGCTGCCCTAATTGTGGGGCTGTAGTCTTCTGGTTTTCCGTATCGAGATTAAGAGAACGATACACAAAGCGGGACTCTAAAATTACTTGGTTAGTGACATGGTTTCTGAGTAAAGCCTCTAAGACAAATTTCAAACTTCCCTCACTTTAATGGATTATTTGTTGTTACCTTACACCTGACAAACAAGATTCTTTACTTGTCAGATAATTACTTTTTACATTGCTGTATGGGTAAGACCAGCTAAATACTAGCTGACATTCAGAACAGTTAATCATCTTGGAAGCTAAGGAGAAGGCTTCAAAGTTATTTGAAGTCACCTTTGGGATTCTGCCTGTAGAAGAATCAGGAGTCGCTTATTAGCATTTGTTACATTCCATTGTCACAAATGTAGCTCACCACACTTGAAAGGTAGGGACTAAATGAGGCTTACAAACTGACTAAAAAGGTGACTCCTGTACTCCAAACTGTTTGTTCTGGAGATAAATCAAATTCTTAGTCATTTTAAAGATGAAACTTAAGTGTTCTTTTTTAAAAATGTTTTCTGACCTGAAAAATGTCAGCTTCAAGTCTTACATGAGATTTAACTTTAGGCGTGCATCAGGTTTTGAACAAATACAATCTTTAATGTATGCATATACTATTATTTGGAGGGTTTTGATGTGCCAAATCTATTAATGAAAGTAAAGTTCATTGAGATATATACAATTCCTAATACAAAAGACTGTTGAAATTAAAATTATATGTCTTGTTTCATTTAATTTTGGATAGGAGCGTGACTTTCCTACAGAGATGGTTAAGTTTGGACCTGAGCGCATGTATATTGACTGCTGGGTTAAAAAACAAACTTATGAGACCTTCAAGGAGATTCTGGGGTCAGGGATGCAATATCATTTGCAGGTGAGCTGCTGTTCAAGACCTCAGATGGTTGTTCCCTGTCTGGCTGCTTTGTAGTAATTCAGTGTGAACTACAAAATCATGAGTAGAACTTGGTGAAATGATGGGCTTTGCATGAGAGGTGTTAAAAGACGGCACTTAGGAAATGAACTACAGTGAGCTAGAACTGTCTGGGTGAGCTGCTTCTGAGCTGTAGCCTCAGTGTGCTGGCTTAGCAATTAGAAGACTTCTCCAAGAAGTAAGAGATTCAAGCTGAGTATCTTCTTAGCTTTGGGGTTTTTGCTGAATCCATATGCTCTCTTTCAGCAGAGTGGTGTAGTTGTCTGGCTGCTATAAGGCTGCAGGCCTCCACCCTTCCTTTTCAAGCCTGTAAAAAGGAACGCAAAATTTTAGTCAAAAATAATGAACACAACTTGCAGCCCAATGATGACAGCATTCCAGAAGGGGGAAGGGAGAAGTCCTTATCTCTACCAGTCATTGCTTTAGATACGTAGCAGAAGCAGGAACTGTGGCTCAGGAGTATATGCTCCCAAATTGCTATGATAATCATGGAGTTAAAATCTTCAGTCCAGTGTCGATTGCATTTCTATTTGACTGAGGGAGCCCAGGCGTGTAGCAGCTCTCTTAAAATTTTTCAAATACTACTTTTACAGCCAAATATTTTCAAATTGGTGTGTTGTGAAACCATACAGATCTGTGTCCAGCTGCCTAGTCTTGGGTAGAGGATGTAACAGAACTGTGCCTAATTTGCTGGGACAAAAGAAAAATCAAGGCGGGGGAAGCTGTCTCTGTCTTCTCAGGAGGGCGGTTATAGTTCTTAGCCTTGTTCTGCCTAAAGGAAGAAGCATTCCCTGGCTTAATTGCAAAAGATTCTAAGATTTGTGTCAAATTGCTGCTATTTCTTACTGGAATGCTTGATATTTAACCGTAGTCATCTTTTGAGACTGGCTAGTCAGAGAAGAAACTGATCATTTGGTGTGTTTCTTGTTTAGTCAAATGACTTTCTTCGGAACGTGTTTGAGCTTGGTCCACCAGTAATGCTAGATGCTGCAACTCTTAAAACAATGAAGATATCACGTTTTGAAAGGGTAGGTTATGGCACCTTAACGTATTTTCTTTACTTCATACACTAATACATTTCTCCTGAATTAAGTGGTATTCCAAACATGTACTTTGGGAGCTGTCAGCTTTAAACTCATCACTTTACTTCTAACAGTGCCCCATATTGTCCTGAACGAAAGCAAACCTTGCTTGTGTGCAACTTTGAGCTCTTATTTTAGATCTTCCACTGGGCGTGTGTCTGCTACTGCTTTCCTCCCAAGGGGGCCTGAAGGTTGACCTGGTTGCTGATTGGTACCATCTTCATGCTCCATACATGTGAAACTTGGGCTCTTGCGAGAGCCGCAGGTTTTTGAGTAGGGACCTACAGGAAACCATAGAAACCAAGTCTTTATAAAAAGACAGTGTCCCGAACTCTCCAGTGTGAAACAGACACTAGGAGGATGATCATTCTGTTGGTTGTGAACGTACTCATCACATGTACCAACAGTTTGTGGAGTGGTGCTAGCAAGTTTAACCCGGGGGAAAACTTAATCTGTGTCGTGTCTGTGTGATGTCCAAGACTGACTGGCTTCCAGAATTGCTCCTGGCTCAGCCTTTCTTATACAGTCCAAGTTTCTTTTTAATGTATATATATTAAAATGAATTGGCCTTTGGTGCAAAGATATTAAGTATAAATTTCCAAAGGCCTACCAATTTACTTTAAAGAATTCTTAACGTAAGTAAACAAAAGTTAACAGAAGTTTCTTAACATAAAAAAAAAATCTCTGAAGGACATAAGCCTTTTGAACATCTGTGATTAATTTTTCCATTTCTTTTGTAGCACTTGTACAACTCTGCAGCATTCAAGGCTCGGACAAAGGCTAGAAGTAAATGTCGTGATAAAAGAGCAGACGTGGGGGAATTTTTCTAGATCTCCTTTTCCATGGGGTTCAATTTTCATAATTAAAATAGATTTGTAACCTGTAAATTAATTTTATAATTTCTGTAGTTACAGTTCTGCACTTGTGCACAGGGATATGTTGTATAAAGTCTGTAAATACCATGCATGTTGTTGCTTAGTAGCGTATACACTGTATATAGATTGATGTACGGTTGGGTGCGGGGATATGTTATAACGCTTGCATTAGAAGCAACTTGCTCCAGGGGTTGAATATATTGTAACTGAACTGTTCAGTGGGGTGGGTAACTATAGTCAAATGCCGTGTGTCGGATTGGATTCCTTACTTTATGTAAAGGTAAATTAAATGAATTGATTGGCCAAGTATTTTGGTAAGAATGTGCTAATACAAAAAGATTAATTTGTTTGTGTGCAGTTATTTTAGTAACTTTTTTAACCCCTCAGTAGCCAGTGGACAAAAAAAACTTCTACATACTATGATTTTATCCTGAAGGGGACTGTGAAGTTCAATTAACTTCACTTTACAGTGAAGTGGTGAACGACAAATACTTGCCTCAATGTAAAATAAAACCCAGATTCTCATCTTCTGAAATTGGATGTTTAATTTTTGGAATAAAGATGTTTCTCACTGCTTGCTTTCTGTGTTAAAGTGATTACTACCCGAATGAAAAGCTGGAATGCTAGCAATACCTAAAGGTTGAAACAGATGGGTTGGTTTATTTGCCTGTGCAGATGTGGCTGGGTTAGTCTCAATGCTTCGGTAGGTGCCACGTGAAACTCTACCTTGCTGTGTTCTGAAGGCACGTCTGTCTTGCATATGGTCTGCACAGCAGCCTACTGTTGATTCGTCATGAGTTTTGTAATGGTCAAATGTTTTCTAGTTCTGGTACTGCAAAACACCTTGTCCCTTATCTTACGGGAACCATTCCAGCTGCCTTGTTTTCGTCATGTTGAAAACTACTCCTTTGCCCTTGGTTTCTGGCGCTAGAGGACTGAGATGTGCCAGGAACTGCGAACCGTCCGTCTTGGGGATGACGGGGGATTTATGTAATGAAGACACTGAAACCTAGATAGCTGGAGCTTCTTGACCAGGAGATCTATAAATAAAAGTGCTTGGTAGAATAAATATTCTTAAAACTGTAGGTCAGGTTATCAGCAGAGGAGGTAAACCTTACACCCAAAAAAGCCCCACCCCACACCCTGAAAACTGCTTGCTCTGATAAGGGAAAGTTGTGTTTGGTGGTTTGGGGTTGTTTGTTGGTGGTTTTTTTTTTTTTTTTTTTTTAGTTTCAGATTAGAGCAGAACCTGTTCCAGAAAATCCATACATGCTAATTAGGTGTACCTTCTGACTTTTGACTTTTTCTTTTCTCAAATAATGTATTATGTAAGAACTTACTTGGCTTATGAAACTGATTACTGACTACGGGAGGGCCTTCAGCGGAAGTCTGTGCTATTATTGACATGTGTTCTCAGTGTTGGTCACAAGTGGAGGGGAAACTTGTGATCCCTGAACTAGGTGCAGCTGTCCACCTGGGTTTTTCCAGCCTGAGGTGTTCCCTGCTTTGGCCTCAACTGTTCCCACAAGCCTACTGGTCTCTCCCATGGCTTCTGGGTAGTCACCTTTGGCATGCTTTGCTACTGGCAAGTAGCACTTTTGATGGCTTCCCGCCCCGCCAGTATTTTGCAAAATGGCTTGCTTGCTACAGCAAGCGTGGCCAAGCGTGCGGTTGCCTTTTCCCCCATTGTGTTTTAGCTGCCAACCGGAGAGACCAGGATGGCTTCCAAGGCTGTTGGACAGGAGACGGGCTGTTTTGCTGCCCTACGGAGATCTGGTAAGTTTGTAGACCTTTTCAAGTTTAGAACTAGAGAGGTCTGTGTCCTTATCTTCCAGTTAGGATGGTGTCAGGAATCTTTCAGGGACAAAGGTGAGATTTTTTTTTTTTTCTGGCTTGCACATCCTTGTTTGAAGGGAGGACTTCTAGGAGACCCCTGCAGAAAGAGAGCAAGCTTGTTACGTCTCCATGACTGGCCCAGCTACGCAGGCTGGGCAGCAGCAGAGCGTTGTCAGCTTGGGGTGGGAAACGGAGAGTCAGAAGATGTATCCTCCCTGCTGTTTCCTACGAGAAAAATACATTTATTGTCAGTTTAAAGGGGTTAAAACTTTTAGATGTACACAATGGCTTCAGAAAAGATTTGTTTTGAGCCGTGGTCCCTTTGTGTAAGCGTCAGCTGCCTGTCGTTACAGCCTGCTGTAACATTACGTTCTGCAATGTCGGCAACAAAAAACTAGCCATCAAGAGAACTGTCTGCAAAGGAGCAATTACCAGTACCCCCAAACGGTTCATCAGAATTTATATTTTCAAGAACTAAGGATGCCAGACAAGTTAGTCCATCCCATAATACTGTCCCACTCGAATTTGTAAGGTGTGTGAGAGAAGGAAGAAAAGACCCTGCTTTTTCTAGTCTATGCCTTTAAAGTACTCATGGCTGCAATGCTGTAGGTATGGCTCTTGGGCATAGCAAACTGGTTACTCATAGCTACGGTTGTAGATATGACTCTTCTGCATAGCAAATGAGTTTTAAAAAGGTATCATAAACCAAAAGAAATACTGAAATACTGATCTCGGTAACAAACCTCGTTCTTCATGATAGGATATTATCATGATGGTTCCAATATAATAAAAAGAGCTGTATATGTGCTGATCTCTTTTTAAACAGGTCAATATCGCAAAGTCAGTATACTTAGCCAAGATGAACTCTAAATATAGATTGAAAGGGACAGTCTGTTTCAGAGCTGCCTTCATGGGTCCTGCAGGAGTTGACAGGTTCCTATGGGTCTGAAAGTAGAGAGAGGAGTTTTCTTCGGGTGATTTTCACTGGCTGATTTCTTCCATACTGGCACATTACCTGAACACGATTATGTTGTAAGTAACGTTTCATTCTCCTGGTTTTTATTTCCTTTTAGGCTTGATTGTTTTCCTTTTTTCTGTGAAGAATTTTTAGTGTGTTCTCACACTAACTTCTAGTTTTACAACAACTTAAGGAGAAATTTAAAAGTCGAAAGGGGAAAAAGTCTTTAAGCAGGGTTAAAGTACAGGACAGAGTGACTCCAAACCCCACAAAGTTTAGATTAGTTTGTTGGGAAAATAATCAATACTTCTCGTCAGTGACACTGATGTCTGTATCCTTACTCTGTTGTTTGGCATGTCAATGGAAATAAACAAATAAACATAGTATAGGCTTTGTTGAATTAATAATAATGATTATCTCCACTGCGGTTACATGCACAGTGACGAAATCAGTTTTAAATGATTAGTAATGAATGAAGAAACATCCAATTGATAATAATGAATCAAAGGTACTCACATTTATTACAGCTCAAGTTGTTAAGAAGAGTCTTCCCTGACGTTGCAGGGAGGTACTAATCAAAATACCCACGAGAAACGACTGCTCTTTGGGAGCTAAAAATAACCACAAGCCTCTGTGCACGAGGTGGTAACTTTTAGCACGCCGTTGTTGAAATGCAGGGCTCTGTCATGCTGGCAGCCGGCCACGGATGTGCTTGTGGGGAGATAGCAGAGCCAGCGCTGGTGGGGACGTGGCTCGCAGACCGTGCTGCCTGGCACTGCCCGACATTCTAGGGGAAGGAAAGTGGACGCAGCCGTCTGCCCTGAAATTCCTGCTGCACACCCAAAAATCATGTGCTAGGTAAGGGCAACCACTGCTATGCCAGCTTTTCTACCTTATCCTTGTGTTTTGCAGCAACAATTCTGAACAGAGAAAAAAAAAATAAGCTGTAATCTTTCCTTACACTCTGTTAAATAGAAATGTAAAAGTACACATGTATGTCCATCAATCCCCACTGTCAGGAGAGCGAGCCCCTTGTCAGGAGTGACTGAAGCACTTAGTCTTCTGACTTATTGAAGCTCGGTGAATGTTTACTTGGCTGTGTGCTCTAATTTAGGGGAATTAGGACAATCTTCTGCATTTGGTTTGATGAGGGAAAGAACGGGTCTTTTCTGTAAACCCTCAGGGCTATATTCCTCAAATTTGAGGTTTTTAATATAAGTGCTAGGTTAGGAATCCGGTCACACCGCCTTCTCTATTGTTTGGAGAGGGAGAGAGGGCTCAGAGGCACGTCAAGAGGGCAATTCAACCCATCTAGGATGCAGAAATCACCCTTAGTGCTTAACACCCTCCATCAACAGGAGGTTTGCATCCCATGAAGTCCTGAGCTATGTTTGGCAGGTAAAACTGAACCTGAGAGCTTTGATAAAATATTAAATGGGTAAGATGTATTCAATTCCTAGTCTAAACTAATCTCTGTGAGCTCCCCCCTTATATTCACTAGCAAGGGAAAGGTACCCTTAGGCTGCCAAAAAGGCATCTCTTAGAATAAGAGGAATGTTACCTGGCAGTACATATTTTCCTTCAATAGTAACAGGGAGTTTTCAGTGACCAGTGTAGTCTAAGATGCCTAGTTAAAGCATCAGCATCTCCTTATGGCTAGAACTGTAGTTTTTTTCTAGAAGATATTTTTGGAGTCAGGGTAACATAAAGAAAACCAAAAGACTGTTAAGGAATAATGTGCAATTCATAGAAGAGCCTGCTTAGGTATTGCTTCTTTTCTATGTATAATCTTCCTTCATAACTGTATTTATATAAACAATCATTCAATAAGTTTTTGCTGATTGGACCCCATCCAGTGCTTTTTTTAAAGCAAAGAGTATTAGTCTGAAGAAAAGGCTTTGCCATCAGGCTTTAATTTGTCCAAAACTAGCATCTACGTGGAGCAGAACCACATTAGCAGATGATTTTTTTCCTCCATTTTTCCACACATCATAACTTCACAGTGATATTCTAAGGTGTATAAGCAGACTGGTATTCTAGCTGCTTATCTTCTACATCCGGACCCATTTTGTCTGTCTTATCTCTGAATTATTTGGTGCTGAAAGCAGAGGATCAGAGTGACATCCTTCCTGGCAACATTAGTGAAGGTTTGGCTTTCACAGTGGTCAGGATATCACCCGTCATCTTACCAAGTACCCACCAAACCAAAAGGATTATACAACTAAATAACTAACGTTCATATCAATGCTGGAGCCAGTCAAATACATTTTTCCTTTCTCTCTCTCTCTCCACACACACAGATATATGTATATGCATGTAGAAGTATAGACATGTGCACAAACACAATGTAGAAATGAAATCTTACACTCCTCAAAGATCTCCAAGAATAAACAAGTGCTATGTACTGAGTTATCCTTGCCTTCAAGATCTAGTAAGCATGCTGGTCCTTCAGATCCCTTTATTTTAAGGGCTGTTAAGACTACTCAGCATTTCCTTCGAACAGGACACCAACTGTTACCGGTTATTTCACTTATACATGTTTTAATTTACCTTTTTAATTGTTACTTCTTTTAGATACAATGGAGAGGACTTCCTTGGAAATCAACCTGCCTGATACTCATGAAGAAGGAAAACTTTATGTAGTTGATTCTTTAAACAACCTGAACAAACTAAATGTTTGTCCAGGTGGATCCCAACATGTGCTAGGTACGGATGATAGGTGATGGTTTGTGGTTTTCTATACATACAATAGGCCATGAAAAAAGAGTTATGTATGATATTTTAAAAGACTGACCACATTGTGTTGCACTGATGTCAACAGCCCGATAGGCCAGTATGTATATGTCAAGCTCTGTACTGAAAAATGTAAGAAAAAGATTGAAAATGGCTTAATTTAGACAGATCAAATTAAAGGTTTAGTTGCTCCTGCTGAGTATTTCAGTGACTAGATTATTGAAAATCGTTGCATTTGGCTAGGGATTCACCGTCAAACCTGAACTCACCTTCCACTTCCGTTGGGATCCATGAGGTGATCCCTTGCAGGATAGTTTCTCTAGTAATGCTCAACATACACCTACTACATAAATAGCATCAAATTCACATGTGACAATAAAAACACCAGAGAATTTCTGTTCATTCTTTTAAGACACATCTCCTAAGGACTCAAAACAGTTATCTGAAATATTGCATGAGACTTTTAAGCATTTTAATTGGCAGACTCTCTTCACTTGCAGTTTCAGATATGGGCTCTCACAGTTCTACTGCTTTTTTTAATCTTTAATTTGCTCTTGGCAACAAGAATATTTTCAGCCAGTGACAGCTACAATATACTTGAGTTCTTTGTGACCTGAAAACATCTTAAAACTTGGAGTTCTTCAGCAGCATTCCACATTACAATATTTGCATCTGCTTTTATTTCCCTTACTATAATGGCAACTTTGACTGAAAAAAGCTATAGAACAACAGCTATGTTTAAATGAGCTTCAAATGTCCATAAATTAATCATGCTTCTAGTTATAGGACTTAAATGCTTTTCATTACTTCTGCTTCTGAGTCCTCTAATTTCTCCTAATGCAACAAACTAGAGTGGTGCTGGTTTCTAGATTTAACACAAAGATATTAGACACAAGCTACTGGATTTTCATATGTAGATTATCTTGATATTATCACTACTACAGCTACAAAATGAGACAATGGGATAAATCTATTTTAATGTCAAAGAAACTCTTTGCAGTGTGACTGTCTTGCTTTGTTTTGTCATTGTTATTGGACAGTATTGTTTACTTTCTAGGTAAATATACAGGGTTCTGTGGAATCACGTATGGTTCTGTGGAATAATCACATGCACCTTCCTCCCTACATTTCAGTGGTAAATAAAGGTAGCCTAGTATGCATTTTATGCATCAATTTGTAAAGTGCTTTGGCTCCTTCTAGGATTATTCTTTTTAACATACTTTTTTTTTTTTTTTTAACTTGGAGATTCTGTAGATATCTTATTCCGTCAGTTGAATATATAAAATTAATTTTTCACAGTCCTTAGCTGCCTTATTAAGCAATATAAAATTCTGGTTCTCTTGCCAGTAAATCAGTGAGATCTATGGAGTATTTTTCAATTTCTGATAAATGCTGAAATCTTGTGAATGATCTATTTGTTGTATAGCAGATGCCCAATTTGTTTTAAAAACAATGTTTCAAGAGTGTTGCAGTACACAGCAATCCTATTGTTCAATAGCTTAATATGACCTGGCATAATGAAACACACTAGCAACCATGTTAAAAGCTATTTAAAATGTATATACCTTTTGATCTCTTTGGTAGGAGCCATGCAGCAATTTCTTTATGTTTTAGATGATAAAATGGTCCCACTGTTTGCAGCTTGGCAAGAATCTGTGTTCACTGATTCCTCACAACACTGCAGCCTGGCATGCTCAGCCAGCTGAAATAGTAAGAAGCATTCATTAGGCAGAGCAAGCACAGACCACTTTTGAGACCTCTGCTGATAGCTTAGTATGCTTGAGAGACAGCAGTAGCAGGCCCTCCCCATCCTTCTTATTCTGATTAGAAAGCAATATTGGTGCAGGCACTTAGTATAGGATGCATTTGTTATGAATGCTAAGGGAATAAAAATAAAATCCCCAAACCCGAATATTAAAAGGTTTCAGCTTACCTGCAGGCAGAAGCATGTTAAATGCAATAAAGGAAAGCAGAGATATTCCCGGAGATCTCCTACTAGCTCAGTGAATTGCTCAGCCCCAGGTCGGTTCATTATAAAAATGCTGTAACGGCATATGCAGCCTTCCCTCAGCTTTATCACTACAGGCTCAGTTGCAAAGACCTCAGAGATTTCTACCAGCTAAAACAAGCACACGACCTAGGAATATATTTTTCACAGATGCACACGCTACTCTCACTTACAGAATGGCAAGACAGCAATTACAGGAGGAGAAATTATGGTAATTTGCATGTAATTTTAGCATGTACGAGACTGACACCAAAATGAAATTAAATTAGCTCCCTGCTCCCCCCTGAAACATAAAATAAAACCAAACCTTAGTAAGTAGTTAAAGTAGTATGCAAATTTAGGATTAAACAAATCTGGCTCAAGTATGATACACCCCATGGTGTTCACTTGACTTTATCTGTTATCTTTAGGGCTTATTGCCACCTTTCATTTCATTGCAACTGTTACTATGAGAGAAACTCCGGACTTTTCCCTTTATGCAACACAGGCTTTAAAAAGCAATAAACTGGCTTGCTGCTCTAATTCAAAGGAAGCATAGCAACTATTTGTCCTTTTTTCCCCTCATTCTTCATGTGCTTGAAGGACAACATATGTAGTCCATGTGAGAGAGTCTACTCCATTTTTGACAATTTGGGAAGGTAGGTGCTTCATTTTTTATTGGAATGAAACCAATAAAACCTGAAGAAGAAGAACATTAAAACCACTTGTTTTAAGATAAAAAGTCAAGACCTACATTCATCCTATCCAACATCAGGAGCTTAACTGAAGTGCTTAATTTGGAAAGTAATCATCCCAGGGATACTTCTATTGTCAAACAGAAAAAGAAGCAAATCTAGAGGATGAATGTGTAGGATAAATCTGTACCTAGGTTTTCCGTATGAATTTTTTTCTCTTCTCTTTTGAAAAGGTTGAGTCCATTCAGGCCCTTAGAAAGCCTTCTGCTGAAAAATTCATTGCAACCTTCGTACATGTAAAACTAAGCTGTAAAACTCTGAAGTGTAAACCAGGTTAACTTAACAAAACAGTGTATGTCAACAACAGAAACATTTTTTGTTGAATATGTTCTAACAGCTATAGCAGATGCATTAGTTTTTATATTTCCATTTTCAAACTGAGTTCATAAATTTGCTTTCTTCCCTTCTCATACAATACCACGGGAAATAAAATCTGTTGGCCAAAATTATGACCTATTCTGCATCATTTTATGAAGCCAGAAGCATTTTGTCGTGTTTATTTTAACCAACTTTAACAAACTTTATCACCAAATGATTTATCATCTTGTGACAGATGAGGAAGAGAGCACTGGTGGTACTGGAGAAAACACGGCAGGGAGCAACATAAGAAACCAGTGCTTGTTCTTCGTCACCTTTATTCTTACTTTGATCGTCAGTTTGGCACTTGTTTCCTTCGTAATATTCTTAATAAGTAAGTAAACCAACCAGTGTTTTTTAAAAATGTGGGGTCAATTGGAGGAAGAACTTCGCTGAAATGTATGATGCTACCTTATAACATGCTACTGCTATATGTGCATGGTCAAAGGCTTTGCCTGGTTGTAAGCAGTGGGTCTTGGTCATGGGTGTAAAAGCACAGGCCTCTACTCTCTGAACTAAAAGGCACAATTTTGTTCTTAGTGCAAAGGTTTTGTGAGCTTTAACATCTGTCAAGAATTTAGCTCAGCAGGGTCATACTGTGTTGCTAAAAATGCTGACTGGAAATTAAATTAAATTTTAACGATGCCTGTATGGCAGTGAGATACTTTGACAACATGTCTCCCATTCCTTTCCAGATAAAACTCAGTATTGTTGTCATTCCCCTGAAAATAGAATTACACCCAGGCTAACACTTAAATCAGGCTACCTGAAGAAAGACCTGAAGGTTGCCAGCTAAGTACTGCCTGGAAATTCGTCTGGAAAATCTCAAGAAAAGAGAAAATCTCAAACATAAGAAACAAAAAATCAGATAAGATATATCAAAATTGGTACATAGCATTGAGTCTGTAGATGTAATTACTGTTCTGCTTCGGCTGGACTGGTTGGGCTGGCTTAGCTAAACACATGGCTACTGGTGACCTTGGTTTATGGAGCCCTTGCCATCTTGGGGTTTTCTGGGTTAATGGTATTGGACAGTAATGCAGAGGTGCATTATTTTAACTTACAACTCAATTTTGAATTAATTTGAAACCATGTGAAATCAAGATTTCTTTTATCCTGTAGTAGGGAATTCACTGGAGCATAGCAAAAATCTTCATTTTCCTTTCTGAACAGGAAATCCTAACCCTTGACTGAATTTGCTCACAAGCACTCAAAGGACAGAATGTCAGACAAGCAAAGAGCACAAAGGAAATGTTGAGTGGCATGACTGTAAAACCCTTATCAAAATATCTCATACTTGAATTCCAGATTTATTTAACGGGGAGCTGCTAAAAGTAGAGCCCTGGTATGGAAAAATGAACAATGTGCCCCTCTAGTGGAAAAACGGTAAAGTAATAGCGAAAAGGCTACTTACAGGGATGAAATGAATTTGCTTGGGTTCAGGTTGGTGGCGGCCTGTGGTTTTTGAAACTGATTTCCAGCAGATTTCAGATTATGTTACAAATATAATCTCAGATTATATTTGCAATCCATAGACATAGATTTGTTTAGTATTGGCAATATTAGACTTAAGCTTCAAAACCCGTGGGTAAATTTTGTTAACTTGAGAAGGTCAAAATAAAAATAGCTCCAGAAGTGTACATGATGGATACTGCATATTGGTGTTCCTGAGGAAACTGGACTTTAAATGCCAATATTTGCAAGAATTTTCCTTTATTCTAAATGTTTTAGGAAATCAAGTGATGTGGCTGTAGTCTGCTTGTGTTTTAGTAATTGTACTTTTAGAAAATTACAGGCGCATACTGCCCAGAAACAGCATCTTGGAGCTCATAAATAAGACATTTTCCTGTGGACACTAGTGGAATGGATACACTCCTGAAGACTGCAAAATTTGTCTGAGCTATACTTGATTTTATTACACTGCACTAAACTGAATGAAACAGAAAATAAGCAATTAAAGAATGTAGTGAGCAGGTAACTCCACCAGATGCATAACTTCTTAACATTATGTTCTGCAGTTGTTTTCCTGTTTAATATTTTTACTCATCATAATTCCCTACAAACTCTCACAGGAATGCAAGAGAAGGTAGTGATGCTCTTGACTTAAATGTTGCCAATTTAATGCGGTACATTTTCCTTTTCAGTTCAAACTAGAAACAAGATGGACCAAATATCAAGCAGACTAGTATCTGAAAAGAAGAACATAGAAGAGCTTAAGAAAATGAACAATATGATATTAAAGCATCTGAATCAAGCAGGAATTAAGGAAAAGGGGAGATATCTCTTCACACAGTCTCCTGATCTTCATGATTACCTCATGCTGAGCTGAAAGTCCCTGGAGAATAGATCTTCTTTGGAATAAAATTCAGCATATTGGTGTTCTCAGATATTTTCACATATGGCACATGTTACTTAAACATTCTGGTATGGTCTCAGAAGCAGTGGAAAAGCCATCTGAATGAAAAATATTAGAAAATAATATTGTATCCTGTTTTATGTGAATATAGATTTTGAAAACTAAGCCCATATGATTTACAATAAACAGTGGCTTGTTAACAATTTTCAGCAAGAGTTCCAGCTTCTCTATGCATTGTAAATTGCAGGGCTAAGGGCTTAGTTTGACTTTAAATGTAAGTGAATGATCACAGAAAATACTGATTTCTATTCACATGATTCCAGCATGACCTTGTTCATGTAGTCATTCTCCTGTTTCTTTGGAACAAGTTTTGTGTTTGCTTCTATATTATTTGTATTTAAAGATAACTTCAGATTCCATAACTTACAAATAAATCCAGTTCTGCCATGGATTTTGATGGTTTTCCTTTCTGCATCTAAATAGACTGACTTTTATGAAAAATAAATTTGAATAAAAACAAACCCTTTCATAACATGTTATATTCAGACTAAATCTGTATTTTCTGAAAGTGGGTGTCATATTGTTACATGGGAAATGGGTTTAGAGAACTCAGTCTGGTAATACCCATCTCATAGCAATGCTAGTATGCTGTACTCAGGATTTGCTGGAAGTTTCTGGGGGAAGGCCAAGTGTTTATGGGGTGATGATGCGGGGAAAATACTACATATTCTTGTACTTTTCCCTATAGTTGCTGTTGGCCACTATTGGAGAAGGGCCACAGGGCCAGGTAGAAGTTTGGTCTGAGCCTTCATGTTTTTAAAATGGAGTAGTACCTCAGAGGATGAAAGCAGGAGCTGATGCTCCTACACAGTTGTAAAGACCAACGCTCAAAAGTGTGATCACATAAAGGACTGATGGGTAGCTTTGTAATTTTAGTATTCAGATCCTTCTACTGGTATGTACATTAAGAAGCCATCTCCATTGTCAACAAAAAAATTGATTACTCCCAACACAACAGTGCAATGGCAGCTGACACTTTAGAGCTTCGATTTCGCTTTCTCATCCAATGCTTTCTTACTCTTCTTGACAACTTTACAAAAAAGTCACCAAAGTCAACAACTTGCATTGCAGTCTCCTTTTCCAGAATGAATGATAGTCCTTTCTGTGATCACTACTTCATTGTCTACCACACAGTGAAGAACCAGGTTCAGGAATCTTTCTTGGTATCGCTCTACTTGGATTTGCCCACCAATTCTATTCCTGCTATTAGCACTGCATTGCTTTACACCTATGTTTTATATCACCTTCTTTCTAGTTCTTGTTTTTTATTTTCCTGATGTATTACCATCAAGTCATTCACATGAAAACTGTGAGGTTTGGTCTTAAAAGTTTATTACTCTTGCTGTTAATTCCCAGCTGCAGTTGTAATTATCTCCTCTGGACATCACAAGTAGTTGTTACAAAGATGACTTTAATATAGCTAACAGAGAATGATAAAAGTAAGTGTAGAATAAGTTGTAAGGAAAGAAACCCTAAAAGCCCAACCCAAGTATCTTTCTGTAAATGCTGTTAAATGATGAAAGAAAAAGTATTGTAAGACTAAAAACATGACACTTGCAGTGTTGTTTCTCTGTTCTTTGAGCTGTCAGCTGCTTTTTAATGACAGTATTAAGTTCTCATCTCTCCCACTCATCTTGTAGCTACTGTAACTGCTTTCAAGCTCCTGTCTCGCACTGATACACATCCATACTTGTTAGCCAGGGAGAAACAACTCTAGTATTTGGCACTCTGCACATCTCAAACACATGGATTTGTCAGATCCCTCGTTGGAACTGCAGCTATCAGAGCAGTCTGTAGTCCACTAGAAACTGACACCAATCGTCAATAGATTTTTCTGGCAGGAGACTGTAAATAAAATCTGTGCTATAGCAACAGTCCCCAAAGAAATGAAAGCTTCCTCATCTCTCTGATCTTGTCCTCAATTGCTCTTAATCTAGTATTCAATCAGTACTCGTAATAAAGCCACTTTTTCTGTCTCTATTATTGATTAGAAGAGTTGGGGTTTATTTTCACTCCAGGGTTTGCTCCTGCAAGATGCTGAGTGCCCTCAACTGCCACGGACTTAGGACCAGCTGGGGCATAGCAATACGCAGGTGTGCTCAGTATCAGTATCTCAGTATGGGATTGAGGCCCCGAGTCATCCTTTTCACATTTGATTGCTTCTTCACTTGCAGTGATCAGTGATTAAGATCAGTGATTAAAAAGTGCAAAGGTCCAAGGAACTCTTTAGGCCCATCCTGTTAACACTGCTGAAACACATCTCTTGTTGGAGCCACCTGCATACAAGGGAGGCATGGGGCAGCACTGCATATGGCTGTTTATGGCTTCTCAGCTCAAGTTACCAACATCCATTTACAGTTAGGACCACTTCCCTATGAGACCTGAGCAAAGGTTGAGAGGGCTGCCTTGACAGCAGAGTGCCACAACCACTTCACCAACGCTTGCTGGAGTACCCCCCTAAACAGAAGCAAGTAGTGGCTTCTTCAGGGGAACATGTCTGTCTAATCTACTGACAGTGAACTAGGCCAAAACAAACCAATACTTGACTCTTAAAATCTCCTACAAACTTATCCCTGAAGTGAACTTCAGCTCATTCCAGAGTTCCATAATCCTTATCTTGAACAAACGGCTAAGTGACTAGTAAACTCCAAGCTCCAACTGCATGTGGCATAACCACCATGCTGTGTGTGGATGTTACAGTATCTCCTGTAGACACGGATAAGATCTCTGTTCTTGTATGGCTGCACATCTCAGGAGCCCTTGCAATATCTGGTATTACGACAAAGAACTATCTGTTCAGGAAGGTGATCTGACAGTAATAGCTTCATCTCACAGTAGTCACAGACATTCTCATCAGTAGTACTGCTTCTTTCTTTTTTCTCTTATTTGCAGACTGTGGAGGTATCTATCCAAAGTAATTTGCTTTTCAGTATTTCTGAGTCCACTGTAAATAAAAATAACATACAAAGGGTTCAGATAGATTTAAAAACATGCCTCTGACACTCATCTCTCTCAACAGCTGCAACTGCTATCATTACTGAAATGACAACTTGGCTTCAGGAAATTTTCCGCTGAATAAATTTGGACAATACTAGAAAGATGCTGGTAAGCAAGGAGAAATACATGGAAAACTTAACCAAGAAATTACCTTCAGTCCCATCAAAGACATCATGCTGCTGCTCCTTGAAGTGTTGGATGAATCTTTAGGTGGTCAGGTAATACCAATAGACAAAATGCCTTTTTCCCCTGATTAGCTTGCTGAGAAATGAGCTCCTTTGTTCCAGATATCCACAACAGTCCATGTTCTTGTTAGCCCAAAAACATCGGACCGTATCTGTCTATGTGAAACTACATGTAGAGAAACTCTACAGTAGTAAATAGTAGAGGGTCAGCTAGTGCAGGCCTTAGCTTGCCTTCCTTGGGGTCATGCCACCATGAGAACATCAGCTTGTACTTGGACTTGTACTCCTCTAGAAGGAAACAGTGCTCAGTATCCACGAGCAGCATTTAAGAACTGGGGACAAAACATGCTTTATAGACGCCTGTCTATGAACCAGTCAAAGGTTAAGTAAATCCAGACAGTGGGCATCTTCAGTAGAAGATGATGCACAAACAGTAACGGGGGATTCTGAGAAGCAATCAAATCCATCCCTTTGCCTGACAGCAGCATCAGATTTACTTGAACCATTCCTGACAGATGCTTGTCCATCCATATTGTAAAATATTTAAATGATGGAGCTTCCACAAGTCTCCTGTTCTAGTGCTTGACTAACCACAGGGTTAATTTTTTTTTTTCCCCAAAGTCTAACTAAATTTTTCCCTGCTGAAATTTAAGCCCATTATTATGTGACCTATTGCTTGTGAATATGAAAAATAGTTTGTTGCTCTCCAATTTTTCAATTATTTTTATTACACTAACTCTGCAAGGTAATTTTACTCTTAAGAAAGCTTTTTTACCCTCTGAGATACTTGGAATTTTAATACAACATTTATTCTTAAACTCTAGTATGAGTTCAGCTCACATGCTTCGTTCACTGGTAACAAAACAAAGCTGAACATGGGTAAAAAACAATAATGATGTGCGTACTGTGAATCTGGGAAAAGAGAAGAGAAAATTCCAGGAGTGGCAAAAGGATTGTCACAAGTTTTGTTAGACCACATGCTCTCGAAGGTGATGTGCTGTGTGTTGCACGCAATTCAAACTGTTCAGGAACACTAAATGTGGTGTCAAGGTATTTGCAAAATGAGCAGAGTTGAACAATGTTGAACACCACAGAAGGAGTATTGTCAGAAATCGAATTATCTGACAAACAAAATCCTGTTTCATGGGGTTTTGAAGTCTTTGAAGATCCAATATTTATTTTCATTCTACCAAAGCATAATCTTCTAAGATTACACATGAAATTGCCTGCAAAAATGCATTTTCAGATCCAAAATTGCAAGTTTCCTTATTCATTTCACCCTGTCTGACTGGAGTTTCTGCTCTGAGATTCAGAACCTACCCCATTGGAAATGGCAGCAAAGCAATATGCTCCACAAAAGCTTTAGTGTTTTGAAAATGTTTATTTTGATGAACAGAACTGCAACCAGTTCTAGTTAGAACTCTGATTAAGCAACACCTAGATAAAACAAATGCCAAATAGCAACTAAAAATTGGATTTATGTTTTGACTAGTAACTGAAAATCATCTGTTCAAGATGCTTAACTTGATCTTACAGGTTGCTAGTGTAATTTGTCTTGCAAGATGCTGGCAAATAATAAAAGTTGGATGAAATCATTAGATCACAGCCCAGTGCTACTGGGATTAAGGGAACTGTTCTCTCCAATTCAGAAAAAAGCACATTCGGTCCATTACGTGTTACTGTTCTTATTTTCCTGACATTAACAAGAATATTGAGATTTAAAGCGAGGGACAGAGGGGATGAACGTACTGTCACTTCCTCTGGGATACATAAGAAATAGTAACACTATGGCCAAAGAGGTTAGTCTTATTCGAGAACCTGATCAGTCTTAGAATTCAAGAAAAGGTTTTTATAGACTCTGTTTGCTATCCTTTCTCTGGTTTCTGGGCCACACTTGAGCAATCAAAATGCTGCCCATGATTCACTGATGAGCCAGCAAAACCCCTGAATGGTAATGAGAATCTTCCAGCGGAAACAGTCACAGCACAGTGCTGCTGCTAATTTATCACTGTGAGGCAAACCGCATTACACACAAGGGTGAAAGGACAACTTAAAAATCGATTGCCTGCCAATTTAAAAATCTATTCATAATTATGGGTTTGCTTTTCAAGTTCTGCACTGCTCATTTAATCTTAGTATCTTCACCACATAACTGACTTCAGAAAACAGTGCTTGTCTACAAGGAGGCAAGAAATTTTGAAACTCACAGACACCCTTTGCTCCTCAGCAAAAGCTCATGGCTAATTCAATAACTTCCAATAATGCTTTAGTTTCTTTCTGAAAGAAACACTGCAGCATTTTCTTCAGAAGACCTCTCCCTGAGTACTCAAAATCATGTGGGTAGATATGTAGATGATAACAAGGATATTTTTACTGATTTTTCAACAGAAGGTGTGACATGGATTCTAGTTCTTTTTGTGCATCATCACAAAAGACTGACCCACTTTGCATCCTGGAGCAAGCTTAAATAACTAGACAACAGAGAAAAGGCTTGATACCTGTAAGTCAATAATAACAAACACAGAGTTTAATTATATTATTTTAATTAGAACTTTGGGTATACTGCTTTTTAAAAAAAACCCCAAACTATGTCAATCTATCGTGGAGTGGAAGGAAAGTTTTCTTAGAAATGCTTCTTGTAGAGGCTCACCTGTAAGATTTTGTTCAGGCTGGTTTGCCTGAACTGCTACTTTGATCCGAAGCAACCCTTGGGTTGCACTTCTTGTTTGGCACAGATATTATACATGAATGCAGGCAAATGACTAAAAGAGAGCTCCCTGAGGTCCTAGCGTTTTGGGGCTGTTTTGAACTACATTCAGCTTCATAGAAAAATCTGCAGCAGGAGGATCCCTAGCTATCAACAGCGAGTGAGTCAGCTCGCTGAAGCGCACGGGGAGTGAATGAATACCTAGTGAACTGATTCAGCACCTATAAAAAAATACTGACTGACTCCTTTAGGCCTCTTCCATGAGGAACGGTGGTCATAACCAGACATCAAGATAAAGTGATAAAAGAAGAAACACCCTGCCCTGAGTTTGAAAGCTCTTCCTTAATGCTTTTCGTATTTTCGTGTCTTCCCCGAGAAACGATCTGCGGTCTGAGCCGATAGTTTAAGGTCTTTGCTCCAGCACCTCAGCTGAGGGAAGCGGCAACCACCGGTCAGTTCAGATGTTTCCTGACAGGCCTGTTGAAAATGTGTCACCTTCCTATTTCTACATTTGCAGTGCCCGAGCAGGCCCAGCAAACGGAAGGTAGTTTTTTTCTTGTTTGTACTAGAAAGATCTTCCATTTATTAAAACTTCGTGGCCTTCTGCAGCAACGGGAAGCCTGCAGGCAACGCAAAACCAGCCGAAGAAACCCAGATCGTGGCTGTGGGTATAAACTGTAGTTTCATTCCCAGATGCTGCCTGCTAGGAGCTTGGCAGCGCTCTCTTGCCGGCTGTACCGCTCTCCCGCAGCTGGCCGGGGCGGCGGGTCCGAGGGGCACCGGGAGAGGACAAGCAGCGGCCCCAAGTCCCTTGAGGAGGAGGATCCCCGGCAGTGCAGTTGCTGCCCTGGGGAACCCTGGGTGCCACCTCGGCCAGCGTGGTGCGACTGGAAAGATGTGGGAGGGTGGCGCGGGGGACAAACGCTTCTGCAGCCGAATAATACAAATTGAGGCTGAGGAGCTTGTCAGGCAGCCGGGGCCTGCCGGGGGTCACGGCGGGCTGCGGGGATGCGCCTACAGATGCAGGCGGTAGCGCGGAAGTGGTGGGTGTGAGGATAAATGAGATGCCTCCATGGGCTCAGGCCCAAAGGGCACTGCTGTTCAGAGTCTGCTGTCAGAAAAGCCTGATTTTCTTCAAAGGCTGTCTCTTTTTCTTTTCCCCTCCACCCCTCCAAGGGCAGCAGTAATGCCTTTTTAATGAGTTTTTAGATGCCTATTGCTATTTTGATGGAAATTGTCAAGTCACGTACTCACCAGGCTTCCATATGGAGAAAGAGCAAAGAGGTTTAGCAAAAGTGCAGCTGATGAAAAACATTAACTTTAAAAGAGAGCAATATGAATGTACTAGTGTAAATTTTCCTTTTAGTATTTGCAATCTAGTCACTGCTGACTCCATTATCCTAGGTCTGTGAAGTTACTCTGCCGTGTACCACAACGGTACACCCAGGGGTTCATGATCAAATCAGGTCTAAAAAGGAATTAAACAACATAAGTTTGTCTTTTGAAACATCCCTGAGCTTTTCAGCATTCCCCTTCGCTGTAAGTACAGCAGCCTTTCAGGAGAACAGGGAAGACCAACCGCCAAGGTGAAGTCTCTATTCCTCTCCCACCCTGGGGAAGGGAGAAAGGAGCAGCAGGGAGGTAAGGCCTGCGCTGGAGGATGATGATGGATGAGGTGGTGGTGTCTGAAGAGCCAGTCCCAGGAAATGTGGACCTCTCAAATATCTGCTTTGCCGATGTACAGGGCAGAGCTGTGGTAGGGACCGTGACAGGAAGAAAGTCAACCCATCTTGGAGGTGGTGAATGGGCATTTTCAAGCCAGTGAAGCCTGTTGTGCGTGTTCCTCGGAAAGGGTCTGTGGTGTCCCCTGCGAATGCAGCCCTGCCTGGGGCAGGTGAGGCAGGAGCCAAGGAGCCCTGGGCTCAGCTCGTGGCATTTGCCAGGCCTGGGAGCTGGTGCAGTGTTTTTTGAGAGGTGGTTAACATGGATCTCACTAGTCTGTTCAGCATCATTTTTTCTTCCTTCAGATCTGTGGTAAACTGACATTTTGCCAGTGACTAGAACGGCCATTCACACGCTGATGGAGAACGTACTGCTAAGCCTGTTAGACAGCCTGACATGGAGGCACACACTGAAGTCATTACTTTGACGAGGGTTAGGCATATGCATTGATTTGGGGAAGATGTGGGCCCTGTTGAAAATTATTATAAGGCAAGGGGCACTTTTATATCTGTGATCTATCCACTCATTTTGAGATGGAGAATTTCTTAATGCCACTTAAAGAACCCTTCCCAATACTCTGCAGGGCTAGTAGAGATGAAAACATTTCTTTCAAAAAACATCCCCCATTACAGACCAACATTTCCCTTCCTATAAAAATCTGGGATTTGTAGCTTGAATTTCTATCATCCTACACTAGCTGTCCCAATATGATGTTATTATGCAGTACCTGCCATCCCAAAGTAGCCAGCAAACTGCCTCTTTCTGCTCTTGCTAGGAGCAGTTATATACTCCAGAGTGAGCTGAGTCTACTCAAAATGGGTCAGACCTCTCATCGCTGAGAGACTGCAGTCTACTCTGCATTCCAATTTCCTTCTGTGGGACCTCTGGTCTGGGCTTGGTCCTCTCAGAACAGCTGCCATCTGGCTGATTTCTCTGTTCTGAGTGATTGGAACCTGTTGCAGTTTAAGGCATTTCAAGACAAACTCTTGTGTCTCTCCTTAAAGCTGTCATTCTGGTATATAAGGAATTTTGACTGATATTTATAGTCAGTTTAGCTATCCATCTTGGCAGAAAGTGAAGTGTCTTATTTGTAACAGATATCGTCATGATTCAGTGCGTCTTAGGGCAGAGTCCTTTTTCCATTTAAAGGACTGCAGGCTCCACATTTTTGCAGCCACAAAAGTATTACATAGGCTAACTGGGAGGGAAACACACCCTTCCCAAACAGTTGATACAGTCTCCTATCCTTTACTTAGGAATAACAAGAACTAATACCTCTACCTGGCATGCAATAAACTGTTTGGAAAACTTTCTATCCAGGTTCTCCTTGCCAGTTCCAGGTGTCCTTGACAAGTAAAAAGTACTTATGGTAGTTTCCAACAATTTGCGTTGTATAGATTAGTTCTAGTTCTTTGTTAGGTATCTAAAAAAAGCAATGGGGTCTCTCATACCTAATTAAGTTGCCTCTTTGGAAGATTCTTTCATGAATACCATAGACTATACTTCTCACCTGCTGTTAATTTCTTGCCAGCTACTCATGCACTGTATTTTCTTGTTCCTCCTGCAAAAACATGAACTTCATATGAAAGTCCTAACAAGTGATATGTTTACTTGAATCCTTTCCCTTCTCAAATGTGTTTTTTCCATGTAAATATAAATGTTACAAGTTTAACAAGTGTCACTGGCAGCTACATTCAAACGCCCTGCAATTTGAGAGTTGTAGCCCTTATCTGGGAAATAGGAAGAAATAGCTGAAATCTCTGTAAGCCTGCCACATGATAGCTGAGCAGCCTCTCAAAGGAGAAAGGAGGAGAGCGGACAGTAACACTACCATTGCCTTTTTTCATCCTGTGTAGACCATGATTCATCAGATGTGCTCTAAAAAACTGAGCAGATTGGGCACTGTAGAAGAGAGAGACAGGCAAACAGCTCATTTCTGAATCCTGGCAGATCTTAGCTGTGAACTAGATGCTAACTGATCAGCTTTGCCAGGAGAGGGCATTTAGACGCTCAGGGAAATTTTCTGCTGCAAAGATGTGTTTGCATGCTTCTAGCGTTACACGGCAAATTAGCTGGAGTTTTGAAGGTCTTAATTTTGAGCACAGATGAATGAAGTGGCAGTTAGCTGGAAATAAGGTGCTGGAAAAAAGCTGTATGCTGGACCTCAATCCAAAGGATTAGGAAGATAACCAAAGAGGAGGAAGATCTCAGGATCTCTGTGGCACTCAAATCCCCATAACTCCTAAATATTTTATAAATCCTATAACTCCTAAAGGTGACTAACTGTCATGATGACAGCCTTTTGTAAATCTATGCCTTAATTTCCCTGAATTCACTAATCTCCAGGTGTGGAGTGGAGGTAGTAACTTATTCCTGATTCAAAGAGGCGTTATGAGGATAATCTAAACAGTGTGAGGCATCTAATGATAAGAACCAGATAATGGTGTATTTTTCCAGGGAAAACAGCAGGAAGAATCCTATTGGGTTCAACAGGCACAGGATTTTCCTCAGAGTTGTTATTCCACCTGGACGATGTGAAAGGAAGAGACCTTCTTACCCTGTTGCTCTTACCTCTGGCAATTCACATTCAGAGCTGGATCTGAAAAGTAGTTTCTTGTCTTCTGAGGCCAAAGGAGGCATCACTTGCTCACTTTGGAACAGGTGGGAAGGGAGAGGATGCTCCGTAGATGTGCAAGGGGTAGAGACTTTCCTGGCAGTAACAAGAAGAAGTGACAATGGCACCACTTGCATTTGCCTTTCTTTAACCTTCTCCTTTCTGGAAGTTTTCCCCTGGCATTCCAGTCTTGGCACTCAAAGCAGAAAGCATTCTGACACAGAACGTTACCGAAATGAGTATGGTGGCTTTTGGCATAGTTTACACACCTGAATGGAGATCGAGGCTCACTGCGAAGCAGATGGGCTGAAGGGAAGCAGTGACATTCGTTGAGAGATCTTGCTCCATTTTTTAAGCTTTCCAATTTCCCTGTCACGTAACAGATCACTGAATTGAAAAAAAAAAACCACACAGATGTACAATTCCTATGCATTGAGACTTACGGTTTATGGAATTTGTAATGTCTTGACACCTTCGAGGAGAGCTCTATACACCTGGGCACATTCACCAGTGCACGGAGAAAAGAAAACTACTTTGGTAATAAGTGCTGGTGAAAGGGAGCTTGCCATGGGAAGGTTTAAAACGGCACTAGGGAGAAATCTTAGCAAAGCTTTTCAGGAGACAATACAGACTTTTTCCACTAGGTGGTGGAAATCTGCCACCATCCAGCTTTTTAAAACCAGGAAAAAACCCACATAATTATGAAGGGCAGGCTGAATTAAGATAGAAAATAGCTGTAATAACAGCTTACGATGTATCGATTAAAATGAGTTCTCTGCCTGTCGAAGAGACAATCATAGAAAATTATTCTTAATGCTATCCCTGACACAAAGGCAAAAATGTCAGTTAGGGAGGTTTTCTGATGTTTTAGAAAAGGAAATGAAAGGATAATTTAATCTAAATGAATTCTCTCACCCTCTACAGAAGGACTGTCATCTGTAATTTCAGACCATAGGAACTCAGGAAACAAATCTCTCATGCATTTATTTATCTACAACTGCCAAAATATATTTTTTAAATTAGTAATTTTAATCAACATGCTTCATAGCTCTCCCACAGCCCAAGACTCACTGTCATGTAAGCATTGTTTCTAAAGGTGTCCTCATGGTGGCAGCAAAACGATCAATTATTTAACAACAACAGATTTGAAAATGACACAACTTTCTGTTGTTCTTGGCATAACTGCTGGCTGGAACAGCAGAGACAAAGCACACGCTCTGGTGCTAACATCACAGAAGCAACAAGGGTTTGCAAAGTCACTCACTTCTTCTAATACAGCACCAACAGACAACCGCTGCTGACTTTATTCCACTCTTCTTCCTTCAAAGCTACTTCCAAGCCATACCCGACAGATGATTCATGTTTTAAGATGAAAGCAACTATCACAGACACATTTTTCAAAGATATTGAGGACCTACTCTTTTCACTGAAATTCCTGGCTGTTATCTCAGTAGCAATTCACACATCCCATAGGATGAAGTCATCAACACATCATTTTGGGGGGGGGGGGGGAAAGAGAGATGGTGAGATACCTGGTTTAAAGAAGCTGTCATTTAGATTGTGAGCTTGCCCCTCATTTATTGAACAGGATACAATAAATCATGTTCTTGTTAATGTCATTCTGAGCATGTTGGCTTCACTTTCTGATCCATTTTATCAGACCCTATATCTCAAACATCCAATCTCATAAATTATAACCAGTGTTTACATCTTGTGTCCTGGAAAAGTATTGGACCCGAGCGCAGCCCTAATGTGCTTCTGCCCAGTGCTATCATTATGAATCTTGAGTTCTGCTCATCACACAGAAATCTTTTTTCATTTATGCGTAGGCAGACCTCAGTCTTGCTGTTGAAGTCCTTGATTTCTTCTTGGCATCTATCACAAAAATGGTTCATAGTGTGGTTAAAAGGCTGAACTCTTCAGAGGACTGGGATGAGCCTTCAGTTAATGAGTTGCAGCTGATCAGTGCTCTTCTGGTCCTGTCAATGAGGGTCACACCAACTCTATTCCTTCATGTCATTGCCAGGGAATATGATCTTGCCATCTGATCTGTCTCCTTGGCCTGCCTGTCTGATCTCTGAGCAACCCACATGTTGCATGCGTACCCCAACGATCTGCGCAGTAGCTGTGATACTTGCTTTTTCTGCCAAAGAGATCTTGCGTTCCTAAGTAAGATCTGCAAAGTTTCTCCTGCCATCTTCAGAAATACGTGTCTCTGCACCGTTCCCCTTCTTATCTACCTCTCTCCTTTCCTCCCAGAGTCAGACAGTGATTTCTGACTGTGATTATGCAGCGATGTCACAGGCAAGGAGGCTGTGCAGAACTAGGCTGGCTCCTTCCTCAGTAACCTTGCAGCCAGAGTGCCAGCCCTGCTGTCCAGATGGGTATTTTTATTTGAGCACTATGACTGGCAGGATTCTTGGACTTAGTTGTGGCAGTATCAATCTTATTTCTGCTGCTATTTTTCTCCTGCTTTGTCCAGTCAGGAACTGGATTTGGATCAATCTTAGGTAAATATCTTGACTAGTGTGTAGTAATTAAACCTTTTCCTTAAATTACAGTATCTGTTATGTTTGTCATTTCCAGAACATCAAAGCATTTCTTTTCCTTCTCTCATGGTCTACTATACATGTATCAAATTGAGTTAAAATTTACCTTCAACATTACTGTTGATAAGATGAATGGCAACAGAAAACAGTCTAATGACAAGCTTGCCTCTGCATCCCTGTTCTCAGTACAATGGAATGGGAATGCTCTGTGGGACCTTCTATACTAACAGGTCATTTTACCTCTGCTGTACCTCTGCTGTTAGAGATGTGTGCACTGGAAACAGCCACCAGCAAGTTGTGTCCTTCTTCATCCCACAAACTTCATGTTCTTGCTCTGCAGTAGAGAGAGATCTGTGAAGTTCCTAGTTGGCTAAATAATTAAAAATATACATAACAAATGCTAGAAATAGGAGGGTTTCTTTATATTATTAAGGTTTTTCTATATGAAGGCCATTTTGTTGCTTTTGTGATGCTTAGTGGATTACAAAATTAAGCTGTACTATGTAGTTAATGTGGCTGGGTACTACCAGGAGAATTTTGAAAAAGAAATTCACAGCCAAGTGGAAAACAAAACAGAAAACATGTGAGCACCTTTCTAGAGAATGGCCATGAACTCCATCACTGGTAGTGGTAACTAGAAGAGGTCTTGTTTAATTCTGGTTACTTTAAGAGCCCTTCTCATCATCTGTGTTTGTGCCAGGAAACCTGGGTCCACTTATCTCCAGCCTGATGGCCAAAAAATAATGGAGCATACAGTGGCTATTCTGAAACTAGTGTGAAATACTCTTCATGAATTAGCCATTCATGTACTTGAGTGACTACTAAAGTTGATGTACTTTTTCTGGGGTTTTCTGAGATGAACATTTTGTTGCTGTTCAACTGAAATCTAACCAAACAAGAAACTTCAGAATTGAAATGTGGTGCTATAGTGATGAGTGACAGAAAATCTCAAGTTAGCTAGCAATGCTCAGACAGATATAGTCATAACCAGATTGCTTTTCTCCTGTTAATGAAAAGTTTTGTTATTTTTCCTGGATGTTTTTTTTATGGACTGCTGATAACCACAGCAAACAATACTGTGGTGGAAATGCTAATAAAGGAGGTGGTTATTCCCTTTTCATTTGATTTCTGAAGTGTAATTCAAAAAGTTAAGGTGTTTGAAGAACTGAAGACAGCCTCTTTTTTGTCCTGCCTAAATATAAGGAGTAGAAGCTCTGCATTCCACAGATACTCTCTAACAATTTCCAGAAATTCATTATTCATTAAATGTTACACCTAATTTTAGGTCTTTCATTTTTAATGTTATCCTTCACCCTCAAAACTGTAGTATCACTTACATAAAGGTTATTTTAGAGGCTTCTGTTACACAGAATCACATTAGCAATCCAAACCATTTCTTCTCTGTGCATAGACTTCCAGCCAGGACAATATTATTAAAATGCAGAAGTTACAGTACTTCTCTTCAACTTTATTTGCCTTTTAACAGTGCTGGTAAAGTACTGCTTTATCTGCAAATGCTTCCCATCATGAAAATGGAATATACCAACACTAAATTGTCTTGACTCAGCTGGCTTGGGTATACTTGCAGTAACATCTCTCAGATTGTAGTGCTCACCCAAGACAGTAGGTAGCACAGGGACAAGCCTGTGCTGAATGTTGCACTGTGCTGAATGTTGTACTGCAACAGCTACATTTCTCTGAGGACCCATACTAGTTAGTTTTAAGTTGGGGTTCACACAGCTTTATGGATCCGGCATTTGGCTGCAGAAAAGGCAAGCTTCAGAATCTATGATACTAACTGCCACAATGTGATTATAATCTCAGGGTTCAGGGCAAACTCAGTTCCAATTAATGGCATGATACCTACGCAGCTTATAGTTGCTTTTGTAAATCAGCAAGCATATGTGAAAGCATTTGCAACCTTTATTATATAACTTCTCTGTAAAGTCTAATGTAGACTTACTCAGCCCTTGTTAGACCACATCTAGATATCGCATCCTGTGTTGGGCTGCCCAGTACAAGGACCCTGATAAAGTAGCATGAGTTCAGCAGAAGGCTATCAGGACATTCAGTTGCTGAAGCACTTGCCTTGTGAGGAGAAACTGAGGGAAGAAAGCTCCTTTGGTCTGGAGGAGATATGGCTTTGGGGCACCTAACAGCATCCTGCCAGTACCTGCGGGGAAGGTATCAAGAAGATGGAGCCAGACTCTTCAAAGTAATGCATGACAGGAGATGAGAGACAAGGAACATAAACCAAAACAAGAGAGGTTCTGATTGGATATAAGGTACATTTTTTTCCCCATGAAGACAGCCAGGCACTAGAACAGGCTGTTTAGGAAGGTTTTACTATCTCAGACTTGGAACATGTCAAGAACCAACTGGATAAATCCTTGAGGAACCTGGTCTGAGTTCACAGGTGACCCTGCTTTGAGCAGAAGGTTGGACTATAGGCTTCCTGAGGCCTCCTCCAATCTGAGTTATCCTAGGATGTTGTTTGCTCACATTTGTTGAAATTAGTAATTCTTAAGTGTATCAAAAGGCAGGTTTTCAGTGAAGTGGTCTTTAGTTTGATCCCCCACTGAAAGGCAAAGCCACTGCCCAATAACCCTGGCAGCCCCAGGTTGGTTTGCCAGGATGGAAGATTCCCAGGAGACTGTGGATCACAGTCTCATCACTGAATGCATCATGGCATTAGATGGTTTGTTGGAAAGTTTTCTTAGGGATTCCTCTAGCACACAGCACTGTAACATTGGAGCTGCTTCTCTGAAGAGAAAGAAGCACAGCAACAGCAGTCTGAAGAAATTGTGTTTTATCCATTCTTGCTTGTCTGATGTGATTAGGTAGCTCCCAATGTAAAGTAGTTGCTCAAGTAATAGACTCCCAGGTGGTACATACCTTCCCTTTTCCTGTGTCTATTTTTAGTATAAACTCTTTGCAGTAGCGGCTGTTTGTTATCTTGTGTTTGTATCTTGACTAGAACAAAGCACATTCAAATTCAGTTGGTCTTAGGTATCATAATAAACCCAACAAAGGATATTAAAGCCAGGAGGACACCTGTGTATAAGCAGTAACTGGATGCTGTTGCAATTCCCTTAGTGCAAAAAGGAGAAAGAGATCAAGGTAAGCAAGATGCCTGGAGGATAGAGCACTTCATATGTTAGAGAGCTATAAAGCAAATCACCCAGGCTGGCTGCTTCAGAGCTGTGGTTTTTGTAATATATACCACTATGGCAAAAGAGGAATTTCACCTCTGAGCTACGAACTGGGGAAACAGTGAAAGGATAGGTAGAAAGTGAGAAGGAAACTTGATGGAGGAATAATTGTACTCTCCTAATTCCTATATTCTGAATGGCTATCCATGTTTGAAACAGGAAACAGTAACATCTATTCAAATAAAAGTATGGATGTGGAATGGAAGATAAAGGTATGAAATGGGACAATTGTATCACTTCTGTGTGCATGTGTGTTGTCCGAGAGGCTGACAGAAGAGTTGGTGTATGCATGACGGGAATTACTAGATAGGTGTATGTGTCTGTGTAGAGCATTGTGATGCTTTGGGAGCTGCAGAAATAACATTTAAAAAGTGAAAAAGTATCTATTGTACTCTTACTTCTGGGTAAGGGAGCCAATGATGGTGCACTGTCAGATTTCATTCTAACATTTTCTAATTTCTGAATGCTTGAAATTGCAACCTGAATATTCTTTTGCCGTAGGCTTTTTTATATTACACACAGACATATGCATGCATATGGGCATACCTAAATACACACATGCAAACTGTATTAAATTCACTCACATCTAAACACATAAAATAATAAAATAAAATAAAAAAGTTATTGCTCCTCCAGAATGCTTTTGTTCTTACACATACAGTTGCAAAAACAGATTAAAAAATCCAGAAGTGTAGCTTAGTACAAACGTAACACTTAATCTTAACACACAGTTTTTTAAGAAAAGTGATCATATTTCATTTTTATTAAAAAATGCCTCTATCCAATGGGGCAATTTTACACTAGTCTGAAAGATTGCTTGGTAAGCATGAGACAAATTCCAAGTGTTAACTGTTATGTCTGATACTGAATTGAATAGATGATGGGAAACTGCAGACCGAACATGTTATAGGAACAATTTTCTTATATTTCAAGGTTCAGAATCCCATAAATCTCTTATCAGGCTTCCTAAATTAATGATTACAAGAAATGGTTTCACCTGCTCTTGTACTGAAAATATCTCCTCTTCCAATTTCTATCAGTTTTTCTTGCTACCATGAAGCCAATTTTATTTATTTTTTTTTTTTTCAATTTAATATCCCTCCTGGTCTTAATCTCACCATGCAAATGAAGAGATACACCTGTACCCGCAGACAGTGAGGATGACTTTAACGTATTTACATGCGAGTCATTGGATTTTCTGGCTTGTTCTATCAATTCTCAAACAATATCAACAGTAATTTCAAACTTTTTGTATAGATTGCTATCATGTGTAAGATCATAGCCACCAACTATCAGGCAAAGCCAGAACAGACATGACTACTGATGCCAGTTGCTTAAATCCTGAGTGCAAGATTGCATCAAGCCTTCTGTAGATTTATGTAATGGTGAGAAGTATTTTTTTTTTTTTTACTTCCTTACATCTGAGTTATTAAAAACTTGTACTCATTTGAGCACATTGCGTCCTTCAGGTAATGTTTTTCCCTAATAGATACAATGGGAGTTTTGCCACTGACTTCAGAAATTTTCACCCAGTTATGTCTAGAACTAGGTCCAGATATATCCATGGAGGAGGATCTGGGAAACTTGCTGAGCGACTGAAGTTGGATCTAGTCTCCCTGTGGTTCCTGGGAATGTTCATTCTGCCTGAAGTACTGTATTCCCTAAATGGCACAGGAAAATGCCAGTTGAGGCAGTGTACATAAAAAGCCTTGATTAGGAGCACGGACTTAGTGCTGGATCTTCTATATCCTGTTAACAATGCTCTAGGTTGCTTGTTTTATATGTTCTTCTCAGTCTTATATCTTGAATTTGTATCTGAGTCATGAAATATTTGCTCTTGGTATGCAGTATCCAGCTTCAACAAAAAGGACAGAGACTGTTCCTTTGTGCAGCTTACATGTAGCCCTGTGGAGACTCAGTTGTGTGTGGGCTTCAGACCCCATGAAGCAAAACAGCTTAATTTGGATTTGTTCACCCTTCTCCTCGTTCCCTGGGTGAGTGCACAGGCAGCTGCAGGGAGATTCCTGCTGCCTTGGGGATGGGCAACAGGGTGAGTGGTCTGCCCCAGTGTCTCCGCTCCCCTGGTACCTGCAGCAGCAGCAGGGAGTAAAGTTTCTAGGCTTACCCCATGAACCTCTGGCCTCAGAGCTGCTGAGGGAAGCTATGAATAGTATTCTGGATCACTGTCCTTGGCCAACATTTACAGGTTCTTAAGATGCCCTATGGCATGAGGGCTATAAAAAAAAAATGGTGTTAGAGGGAAAAGGAGAAAGAAAATGGGTCCGACAGAAAAGGTGAAATGAAGAATATGACTGTATTACTGGGACAGACATATGAACCAGAGGAACAGAGCAATTGCAGTGCAGTCTGCATTGTTTTATGCACTGTCAGCTCTCATCCGGGATATCATCATCATTCACTCTTCAGAAGAAAACTGGGATAAGCAGGAGGTTTCATCATGTGAACAGACTTAAACCTTGCAGTACATTCTCAGTGTACCCGCTCATCTATTAAAAATATTTTGCAAAGTCTTCAAATCCTGGAAGACCTCCAAGTCACTTTTGATGTGATTTTTGGGCAACTTTTAATAATAAAAAATAGTTTGATCGTATAAATAAAATCATTCTTCAGAACTGAAGTTTGAACCTTTGCCCTTTTTCTGCTGTTTTGAAATCCAGAGACTGTTAAAAATGTATTAAAATGTTCAGTGCTGTGGAGAATATTTTAGCATCCTAAAATCTCACTTGGGAGTGTAGTTTCAGGCTTTCATTTTATTGATATTTTGCCAGAAATTATTTATAAAGATTTTTTAAAAGTTTGGAATATCCAGCTTTATATATGAATGTGAATGAGTTCTATGTTGAAAGTCCTGGAAATTACATGAAGTATTGTTAGTCAAATTAAAAAAAAAAATTGAGGCAGGCTGAAACTGATTCTACTCTTTCAAATTTACTTTTGAAAAATTGATGTTTTGGTATTATAGGACTTTTATCCAAAACTGCATTATACTTTATTGGCTACAAATGATAAAATGTATATATATTAGAATAGGACGTTGTCAGCCACAGTATGTGAACTGTTACAAAAGAGAGAAAATGAATACATTAAGGACAACTTAACTGCAGGTTATTGCTTTACAGTGTTTTTCTATCGATGCTTTTTATGTAGAAATAACTAAGAAGCTCAATAACTGTAAGCCTAGGAATGTCTTCTGAATTTTAAACAACAAAAAAATGAAAACAGCTGATTCAGTTTTATATTTTTATTATTTCTCCATGCCAGCTATTTCTAAACTGGCAGTTTGAAGGGTCTGCAAATGTCATGCGTATCCAACATCCTGAGCAACCTCAGTCTGAATGCAAATGTCACAGTTTAATGGAAATTCCATTTTTGGTATCACTTCCTGCTTCCTAACAAATGTTGTAAGGAAAAGCTGTCCTTTAATACTGGAGCTGCTTCCTTTTTGATGTATTCTCTTACTGCAGTGGCAATTAGATGGCAACTGTCCAGGCCAAAGTTGTTCTTCCTCAAATACTTCCACTGACTACAGTTTGCACAGCACAGCCGTGGAGATGCCTGTTGGGTTCCGGAGGATATTGCTGGATGAACGATGTTACATCCATGGAAACTCCCACTTTGGGAAGATGAAACAGCCATCAACTACCAGTTAAGTAGGGTTCCCTAATGATGTATGTCATCACAGTGACATGAAGCAACTGGAACAACCTGCTGTATCTTATCAAATGTAAAATAATGGGCTCTATTCACTTTACAGCAGCAACGTCGAGTGCAATTCCACTTTCATGGGTTGAATGACTGGAGTTGCGCTGAAACAAGTGACAGGCGTGAACTGGGCATTGTGATTTTAGTGTCTGTGGAAAGACGAGATTTGAACAGAGAGGCTACAGCCAAAAGAGATCGCTGTCTATTAATAAGCAATGTTGAATTTGTTTTCACTTTAGAAAATTTGGGAAGGGCTTAATTATGTGTAATATAAGATGCCCTGTGTAAGCTGTAGTCATTTCACCAGTACAAAATGGATGCTGATTGTTACGTTTTAGAGTTGTTACCATTTTATGCTCACAGCACTCAGGTCAGCTTGGGAAATGCTGAAGTGGAAAGGGAAATGTAAGTAGAGTAAAATCTGTATGAGCTAGGGAGAAGAGAAAGTCCTATAATAAAGGAAACTTCTTCATATTATAATATATGTCTCCGAGGTTCAGTTTTGACATTCGTTCCCAAGAAAACATTGATTCAATCCCATTTTTGTAAGCATGGAGAATAGAATACAACCCTTCATATTGTTTTCTAAATTCTATTGGACACTTAAGCAGTAACCTTAAGAGCTGGTCCCTGATCATTTCACAGGGCCCTTTATATATTAGAGGAAATATGTTTATATGTCCTCTAAAGGACAAGGAAATTCAGGAAAAGAAGTAGAAATCTGGTATTTTCCTGCTAGAGGTCTGCAGTGTTTAATCACATTAGGAAATCCATTAAAATTCATGGCCATCTTAGCAGATGCATAGATAACAGCTGCTGTCCCCCACACTTCTCAGATCTGTGCAACAAAACCAAAAGTCTATTTAGTAGCAAGGAATAGTTATTATGCTGACATTTTTTTTCCATTTGGAGTTATGTTCTGTCTACCAAAATCTTCCTGAAGCTGTGGAATTAGAAACTATTTTTCCTACTTGTATGTAAACATTGATTTTCTGTGGTTATATTTACTATGCTATGTTCTTTTTAATAATAAAATTGTAGGTATGCTTGAGAAATTGATACTCTTTTTAATTTTTTCTGTTACTTATTTTCATACATGAAAAATAGTTGTGGCTTCGAAGTATATCTATAAATCAGGCTAAACATTCCTGTGTTTGTAATTCAGGAGAACAAAGCATAATCACTAGTTTGTCTGTAATGTACAAATCTGGATGGGGTTAGAAGGAAACAGTTATCGGTACCAAAAGAACCCCTTTTAATGGAGAGGAAAAAACGAGGTACGTGTCAGTATATCGGCTACTGGAATTATACTTTACAGATATTTTAAACTCTGATTACAGTATTAAATTTGTATTCAAATCTTTTTTTTTTTTTTTTTCATCTGAATGTCAGCCTACAGACGTCAAGTTACACTTTGGAAACAATACAGATCTAAATATTAGACAAGAATGCAAGGAATACATGAATAAGCAAGTACTAGCTAGAGAGTATCAACATCAAGTGCTGTCCAGGGCACATCCCAAGAACAGCAGGTAACTTAGATCCCCTCATCTCCATGGCTTGTGAGGGCCATGCTAGAGCAGCCTAGGCTCAGCCTGATGCATACCTGAGTAGATGCAGCAGAGCAAAGTTGGAGAGCAGAGCATTCTAGTCTTCTTAGCCACAACTGTAAGTTTAAGTGTCCAATAACATGTATCTGGCATGTTGTTGAACACAGAAAAACAGAAGCCTCTGGCAAGATTATATCAAAGCAGCACCTCAAGAATCTTTCCTCTTTTGATCCAGCAGTTATGCTATAAAAGAAGTATCTACCATGTTGGAAAGGATGCAGTCCAGTTGTCCCAGCTCAGCTTCACAGGGTGGTCTAATGAAGTAAAGCTATATCACCTCCTTGGCCAAATGCAGCACATTTCAGAAGTTCCTTCCTTTGCCAGGCCTTTTTGGATAATGATTCAAGGAGTTCACAAATATCTTTTTAGCCCCTTGCTTAAGACAAAAGTCATAGGTCTGTTTGGGCACTTGCACTGGCAGACTGCCCTTCAACCGCAGAACATGTATGACAGTCTTCTACTAACCAAAATGCTTTTCGAGTTTTATCTTACCTGGCTTTGTCCAAGTTGTTTGTGTCCTTCTGGACACTGATAGGAGAAGTCAGGGGAGGGCAGTAGTGATGGCTTACGGTTAGAGCTTTAGTACAAAGCATGGGGCAAAGCTGGATGCTTCTGGTCCTCATCCAGAAGACAAGGATCCGTACTCATGAGGGCAGTTCAGAAAGCAGAGTCAGAAAGCAGCATTTGTCTTCAAATATCAGGAAGAGGCTGCAGACAAGAACTGCTATCAGAGGAGCAATCTAATATTGAAGGAAGGTTCGTAAGACCAGGTGGTCCAGCATTGAAAACCAATCAATATCAGAATGAAAAGCTGCAGGTTATCTTAGCTTTTCTGTCCTGTTTTGTGCATGCTTGTTTTGGTTTATCTTCACAAAACAAAATTAGATTTCAATAGCAATAGCAGCGCCTGCAGTTGCAGTGCCTGTAACTTTTCCTTTTTGCCCCTCAAACAGGACAACCACTGCCCTCTAAAAGGCAGCTAAAAAGCAAGCATGTAATTAACGCTTAATACTTTCAGTTGCTAGTGCTTTCATTTCCCCTCTTCGCTGTCTGTGTCTTTGATAAAGAGAACAAAAGATTTTTAATGGTAGTTGACAGTAAGCAGGCTTCAGTACCAGAACTGACAGATTATATGCAACTATTGAATTTCATATTGTGACAGAGCTGTGTTAACACTTTTAATTCCCAGAGTCTGTGCACTGCATCAAAATGAATCCAACAGCTCTAAAGGGCAAATATATTCCCTTCCAATACTGAAGGGAATTTTGGTCTGTGGACTTCAGTAATATTCTCACTGTATCTATCTGACTACCGCCAAACTTTTAAATTGTTTTGCCACCTAATAGGCTCTGCAGTCTCGTGCTCCTATGCTCCCCACATACCCCACCGCAACAGCAGTACTGGTACAGCCAGGAAGCCTAGGCATGTGAGGTAGGCAAGGTTTGCAGGGAAAGGTGACATCTTTTACCAAAACACCAGATACAGCTGGAATAGCTGAGAGTGCCATAAATGAATCTAGAAAAGTCCATGTGCTGATGTGAAGGAATTTCAACTGAGAGAGGTGACAACTTTTAAGAAAAACTGAACACCCATCAAGAGGCTTTAGAGTGATGTCCTCCTACACTTTTAACCAACATAGAGAGGAACTTCCTCTTGGAGCTATGCACTTAAATTCCCTTCGTGATATGGAGCAAAAATCTAGGCAGGTGTCCCACATCCCAAGAGTGTGTTCTGAAGTATTGAAGTACTGTATCTTTAACCTTGTGTTGACTTGGCAGTTGTGGTCAAGAATATTCACCAAGTCATCCCATGGCCAGCAAAGAAGAAATACCTGCTCTCTGGGTCCCAAAAAGGCGGGAGGTTCTCAGCCTTATCAAAATTAAGACACATCTCAGCCTGCCCAAATATAGGCATTAAAGTATCCAGGAAACATTATTGTAGGAAACCTTGTGCTTATAATCTTGTGCCTACTATGGCAACTTTGCAGCAACATTAAGAAGTCATCACACACCCTCCTGATCTTGAACCTTAACCATAAAGCAATTTTGCTGGTTTTAAATATCTCTTTGCAAAATATTGAAATAAATATTTAGACAACAGTATTGTTCAAAGATTAATTTGTGGCTGAGATTGTTTATGCAAACTATATCTTCTTTTGAGTACTTTAATGTTTTAGTGAGTCATATTGCAATTACATGTTTCCCCTTAGTTAGATGACAGTAATTAGCTATGCTACAGGAAATTGCCTAAATGGAAAATTTTATGTAGGCTTCCTACAAATTTATTGAATATATCATGGAAATGGTTTTCCTATGCAGCTGAGAGATATAAGTCTTCTCCCTCACCCCAGTTTTACACTGTTTTAAATCTATTGACTTCAGGAGAGTTATGCATGATTTACCCAAAAATGGCTTTTATCTCCAAATGAGAACAGAATCAGGTTCCCGCTTCTGCATCAGAATCGGTAATGAGGCACCACGTTGCTTTCTTCACTCTCTTAAAAAAATGTTAACACAGTGGCTTGTGACTCAGTGGAATAAAAGCATTAGCAAACATAGAGTCTGATCTACCATCTCTACCTGGGATCCTGGGATCTCATCTGTTCAGTCCATTGAGAATTATCTTGTGTGCTTACTTGTCCTTGACTTTTAGCTATAGCTGTTAAAGTATTTTGCTTACATCTTCATTTTTAGTTGTGGACACAAACATACAAAAACACATATATACATTTCTAAACACACCCTTGAAAGGACAAGAGAAAATACATGTATATGGTTCAGTACTGATAGAGCTGAACAATTTATCCTGCTTTTGGAATACACAAACATTTCAAAAATCTTTAATAGCATAACTTATTGCCATTTATTTTTTCAGGTAAGGTCTAGTCACAATATTTTTGAATTCTAACTGTTTAAGCTCTGGGTTTACTGTTTTTAATGCAGCACAAAAGCAGTCTTATAGATCCAGTTTTAATTATATTTTAGTCAGGAAGCAACTGATGGATTTGTTTCTAAATCCTGAAAGCATTGAAACGGTGGTAAAAAAATGAGGGCTACAGTTTTGGTGAGTCAATGTTGCATCTTATGTGTTTTAAAAAAGGAAATGGTTGAATTTCTGTTTTATGAAAAAGAAACCCATTAAGTATGGTGGCCAGTGGATACATAGCACAAACACTATGGTGACCAGTGTAATTGGTGGGTGCAGAAAGGCTAAAACACTCAATCTAACAGCTAATTAAAACTTCTGCAAAGGGAGTTCAAAAGGGAGAGACTTGAGCATCAGGTCAAAACCAGAAGAAGTCGTGTCCTGATTTCATGAATAATGCTGTGGACTCTGGGAAGGTCAGTGCAGAGAAAGCTAAAATACACTGATAGGAGCTCTGTTTACCTTTTAGCTATGCTACATCTTTCTCATTCCTAATGCCTATCCATGCTACATAACTGCAAGAGAGAAATTCCTGTTGTTTTCTTTCTAACCGTTTTTTAGACTGTGCCATAGAAACTACATTCTGAATCTCATCTGAGCAGTAGCTTAGTGCTGCCTCCACTGCTGATCTGGCCCCATGCTTGTATGTGTTTAGTACATATATTTTAAAGTTATTGTTTTTCATATTTTATCTTAGGTCAAAATTCATACATTCTGTTAAAAAAGGTGTTAGAATTTGAAGAACATAGACTTATGCTAGTGGTAATCACATTTCAGCAACAAAAACTTTCCATCGTCCGAATGGTAAAAAGGTCCCAAATAGTCAGAATAGTAAGGTTCCACTGTATATGATAATTTTGAGACACTTCCTGGGATTTCATTTTATTTAAAGTTATGTATTGTTGTTCTTATTTTAATAAAGACCACCTAATACTGATAATCTTCTAATGTAACATCTAAATTTGCCTCTACTAAAGTAGAAGATATTATCTATTATGATGTACCTGTCTCTCAACAAGGATAGTGGTCCTTACAGCTTACTGTTTTCCAAGGAAGAAATGATAACATGTAGATTATGGAGTGCAATATTTTAAGATTTTCAGCATTATCTTGTGCATACTGCTGAAAGTAATGCAGACAATAAAGTTACCATTTTTATGATCTGCAGATGTGCTTTGAGCCTTGTTCAGTATACCTAACTTTACGAATGCATTCCTTCTGCAATGCTTGTTATCTAAATGTTTTTCTGTGTTCACTACAAGGACATAGGTTTTGATAAAACTAACCCAAGTGCGAAAGCACAATTTCTAATTAGTCTTTAGCACTGTGTCTTTTTACAGGTTGCCATACAATTCATTAAAATGTTGATGTTTCTTGTTCTGGAATAAACTTGTTCAGTGAGAGATAGCTCTAAATTCTGCCTGGATACCAGCAGGAGAAATAGCCAGACAGTCTTCATAAATACATACACCAGACCCTATCTGCAAGGAGACACATAGTCTACCTAGCATTTCGATAATTTCTTACTGGTCCTCATAAATACATATATTTAAAGAGACTCTATTTCTATGTGGTGCTTAAAATGATTTTCTTGGTTACTTTTGTTTACACACAAAGTTATCTGTGGATCTGCCTATATTTTAATTAATTTTGAGGGACTAACAATATTAAACTTTGTGCATTTAAAAGCAGAGAGTCTAAGAGAAGAAAAGCACTATTTTTTTAAATGATGAAATTATGTTATTTGTAGACTACTCATGAAAGAGCATATAGAGCACTAAATGTCTGGTTTGCTGGCTGCAAAGCATCTGTCTATTTTTATGTTGTGCAGCCCAAGTATGATATTGCAGCTTGGCAAGAGATTAAATGATTTATGAGAAGAAAATGATTCAGTGAAAGCAGACCTATAAACATAACCCCACTGCTGAAAACAATAGTGATACTGATCAGTGAATTGCAGCAGAAATTGTGCATATACTGAAAAGATAAAGTACTTTTTTCTCTTGGGAGAATAGGATTCTTAAAACAACAGTGACTGTTCCAACAGGAGATTGTGGGTGTAGAGTTGCCTGGTTTAGATCGTAGCTAGGCCCAAGTGTTACCCATCTCCTATCACATATTGTTTTAACAATGGGAGGGAGAGATTACATGGGAGAAAGAAAGAAAACTTTAGGTAGCTTTTTTTTTTTTTTTTTCCTAGTAAGTGGCATCTGTTTGAACAAATCATGATTTTGGAATACTATAATTAACACTGAGGGAAAGATACTGATGCGCCAAATTAAGCAGGGTTGGTAGCAGTGCCAGTGAATATAACTATATGCTACTTTCAAGGTTAAGATCCAAACTTTGTTTGCTGTAGTTTTGCCAAACTTTAAATGGTGTGCTGAAGATTTTTCTGCTGACTGCCTGATTCACACAGGATCTTCTCTTTCCCTGCTCCACCCACTTTTCTTTAAAGTTTCAGCTGTTTCTGTGAATGAGACAAAAGGAAAAGATATTGTTCTGCTAAGTTAAAAATAATTTTGGCAAACTTTTCTTCTGTCCAGGACTTGAATCCCTAAGTTTTGAGTAGGGCTTGGAACTAGACAGGCCAGAATGGCCTTATGCAGTGCAATGCCACTCCAGATTGATCATATTTCTGAAAGGTCTCAGTCTGTACATGCTTGGCAGAAACCTGCAGAGCCAAAAGATGTCAGTAGAACAGCCTGGTCTGATCAGAGCCCATAAGCATCTAAATTTACACGTAAGTTTCTCTTGTTCCTGAATATCTGCTACTGCTCATTTTCTGCCTGAGGGAACTGGGACCCAGCTTCTGCCTAAGACCATACCAGATACACAGCATCGTCAGGCCTAATTCCTATGGGAGATGTGGAGTTGCATGGTCCAGTCTCAGCCCTCAAACCTGCTTGCACATAAAAATGTGCAGACAACTCGTGGCAGAAACATCCCCAGAAGCCTGGTCCTACTTGCTGTGCTCCAGAACTGGCTACCCACCAGGAAAGCGCTCTGAAAATTCGAGGTAATGTTGCATTAGTGCTCCACGTGCCACCAGTAATGACAGGCAGCATGGGGAAGGAAGAGGAGATGACTTAGCTCTATATCTTCCCTTCCTGTCCTGCTTCTCAGTCCCTGTGGCCCCAGTGCTGGGAGTGCAGGGGAGGGCGTCAGCTCTGTGAGACAAGAGGACAGAGATCAAGTGGGTGAAAAGAGGACTTATTTTTAGTCCAGGGAAATGTGAATGTGATGGACCAGGCAGGAACACAGAAAAGGAGAAGGCAGAAGTAGAGGTGCTGTTTGTCAAAAAAGGGCTGGGAGCCCCAGAGCTATAGTATCACACTTCTTCTTGATCACACTCCTTCTGGACCCACAGATTTTGAACAGCTTTTATGTGAGGTCAAGCGTCAGCAGGACTGGAGTGAGCAGGGATGCCGAGAAAGGCTGGTGGAAGAGCAAGAGGCTCCAGAACATCTCGACTGTGCCCTATTTCCTTTCACTCCAAGAGGCAGAATAGTGCCACAGAACTTTTGGCATACAATTTATTCATGTCTAAATCCAGGGCAATGCATACTTTTCTTGTCTGAGAGTGGGGAGCCGGTTGAGGGATACTTCTAGGAGCCAGTTTCTCCTCCCATGGGAAGCAGAAGCTCTGGGGACAGAAAGTAGGAGACAGAGGGCAGGGGAGAGTTATCCTATGAGCAAAAGCCTCAGGTGAAGGAGGTGAAATGGGAGGCAGAAGAATAGCAAGAAATGTACCAGGAGCTGTGCCAAATGAACTTCTCTGCTGTAGCTAAAGCGCATGTGATAGTGCAGATACACATAGGGACTGAAATTAAAACAACTTGAATTATGCTTGTCAAACTATTAATTATTTGAATTCCTGAGTGCTTGATACTGAAACAGTATTGTTCTCTTGACATGACTTTGTACGTGCCAAATATCAAGAGGTCTCCATATATCTCCATATAACCATGGAGCACTGTATTTTGTGACTTATCTAACTAGTGTTTGAGATTTAGGAATGAACTGAAAGACCGAAACAATAGAAAAGCTGAGGTGGAAATAATAACAAATTAAATATGGGGCCAGAGGTATCTGAAACTAGGTGGTGATTAAATGACAGAACTGTTGAGGTTATAGACTGAGTACAAGATTCTTGTGCAGTGTGATCACCTAGCCCAAATGTCTGAAGGAAGCCAGACAGATCATCTTCTATTAAGCAACTCCATGCACCAGATGCAGTCAGCAATTGAGCCTGTGATCAATGATCAATGTATGGCATTTGGGGTCATGGCTGTGAGAGGCTGTGGTGGTGTACTGAAACTAATGCAGTGTCATCTGCTGGAACACACAGTGACATAAATCATAGGAAAAGACATCTCCCAGGTGTTGCCTTGTCCTATGGTTTCTTCCTGCTATGTTACCCCATACATGGCCCCAAGTGCACACCAGTGTAAATGAGCATGCTTGTTGTGTGTTAGATGTATGTTTTTTCTCACCCACTGAAAGTAAAATCTAAAAGCTTGATATCTTCCTTGTACAATTACAACCATTAGGTTCCCAACATCCTGTATTCACAGAACTCTGAGTCCCTGATGCAGTTTTCCATACTAAAAAAATGAGGGTCCTTCAGCATCCCAAAGCATTTCAGCATCGACTCCTCTGGAGTTTACCTCTTGCTTTGAAACTGTTCATCAAACTTATAGCTAAGATAAAAAGCCATATGTGAGCATCTCTGAACAACATCTGTTTCAAACACTTATGTTTGAGTCTATGTTAACTTATAAGAAAGAACTAGATTAATCAAAACACCAGTCCCTCCTCTAATAAAATTACAGTAGGCAAATTTGCTGAAAAAGTTGACTTATTTTGTTTTCTTTTATTTCATGACATAAACCCAGAAAAATCCTTATGATAGAAGAATGTCCTGACTCCCATATGAAGAGTAGTTAGCTCACTCAGGCACAATGAAGTGACTATCACATCTCACCAGGAACTAATATGGCCAAAGTCTGTTCTAGGATAAAACACGACCGCCTAATTTCATTTACTTGAGTTTTATCCTGCTGTAACTGCTGTGCTGAGGAAATACCACTCCAAGTTTAGTTTCTGGGTTAACTTCAAAAGTAACTCAAACTGAGTACAGAAGGACTCTACATTGCTCTGGTATGAATCATCTGTTGCATGTTTCTTTTCCTGCCTTCAGTTCCCTAATTCCTCTCTACCTGTTTTCATATCAAGATACAGTTCTGAATGTAAGAAGTGAAGTTTATGTCATTTTTTCCAGTTTGACTGTGTCTTCATATTTTTGGTGAAGTCTCCATTTGTTTCTTTCATTTGTTTCTTTCATACATACATTCATTTGTTCATTCTCTCATTCATTTTTCCACTGCAAAGATAGCTCCACCTGAAAACTATGGACACTTGGTAGTAATCTGTTTTTATAATAATTTATAAATTGTAAGCCCCCATTGCCATTGCCTTTTCTGTCCAATGCCTCCTGGGACACTGGTGACTCCTCCTTTCCTTGTTGCTTAAGCTACTGTGGGTTAGAGCGGGAGAACCTCTTTTGTACTTTGTGATTTTGTAGAATTAACATTTTTGTGGATACTATTCTTTCTGATTTAACATCTATTACAAAACTGTGGCTGATTTCTTACAATTCTCCAATCCTGAAATTCTTGTAGAGCAGCAATGTGTGTGTGAGAGAGAGTCAGCATGCATGTACTCACATTGCGTGTTATATGTGTGTATGAATAAAATTACTTAGCCCTAACCATGACACTCTGATTCCCTTACAGGAGGTATGCTGTGAAAGGTAGAAGCCCACAATTTGGGCTACCCTCAAGCCCCCAGTGACACTCTTCACTCCATGGGTATGTGCATAACTTCAGTGGAACTAATGGCGTTACACTAGGAAAATACAGACTGGTGTGAGAATGATTCAAGAATCATGATTACTGAGTGCCTTTTAGCAAGGTAGGAATTTATGTGTAATTATAGACTGAATAATTCCACTATGGTTCATCTAAACGTACTGGCAAAACATTACTGAGAATGGTCCTTTGGAAGAATCATGCAAGCATTGCATAGTGAGTATTTCTGCAGTGGTCCCCCCAAGCCCTCAGGTCATTCGCTTTAACTACTTTGGAGGCTATCTGGGAGCTGCTCCAAATCAGAAAATTGCAAAGACAGAGATTAAAATGAGGTTTTCTGAGGAAAAAAAATGGAATTAGCATAGAGAATTTGGGATCACTCCTGTTCAACATTTAAACATTTAGAAAATGGGTTTATACACAGCAAAGGGCAAGAATTATTTTTGTTAATGACAAAGACATGCCAGAAGTAATATATTATTTGGTTTTCTGGTGGTTCTTCTCAAATTGGAAGTCAGTGGTAAAAATTGAGACCATGCTAAAACAGACCATTGGTAAAACCAGTGTTTTAGATTGCAAATGCTTAGGAATTAGGTATTATTATTAGATATTATTAGATAT